>JAJONR010002212.1:0-69352 GCA_029582245.1 Solanum etuberosum | reverse complement strand
TCTAGAATACCTCAAAAACTGTATAGAAGAAATAAAAAGACTCGAAATACTAGAAGAAAAACACTATAGAGAAACATTCTATAATACAAAATGATAAACCAAAATTATCTAGAAAGTTGGATAGAAATAAAGAAAGAAATAGACAAATTACAAGACTTAATAAAACTATCCTTAAACTTATACTTAAGCACTCAAGACATTAAATACTTAAGAACTATGAACAACGACATAAATGAAATAATCAGCAAAACTATCATAGAACAAGAACTATATCATAAGGCTTTTAGCCGAATATGATAAATAACTCAAATATGCTAATCGAAGCTACAATTCGACCTAACCCTCCCCAAATTGGGCATAAGTTTGTAAAAACAAGGTGAAGGTCACAAACAAAAAAAATTATAAACATATTTCTTATGTGGTGTAACATATGTTGTCATGTTAAGTACAAAAGATAAAGTCTAAGGTAATCACATTAAAACTCTGAAACTCACTGGATAGCTACTTGAGCTTTGTTAAACTCTCCCATCATCTCCTCCTCCTGCTCATAAAACATCATCCATATTTAGAAAACTGCAATAATAACTATAACAATGACAAAAAAAAAGTTTTATTCTTTGTTTGTTGGGGGGTGGGGGGTTGGACCTGACTATTTTTGGTTTCACAATCATCAGAAACAGAAGGCAAGTCTCTTTCTTGCGTCTGGTGCCTTCCAAATATGTTCCTTCCATCTGATTCTGGAGGAGTCCAAACTCTAATTATACAACAACAACAAAAAATATAGGAAAAGGCATAACTGCTAGTCGGAAAGGCAGGGCTCCTATACTATATGGTAAAGATAGAAAACAAAATTAATTTTACCGTCTTATCAACATCATCTATTAGCACAATTAAATAATGTATTAGCACTATTCTTTCCAGAATCTCATAAAAAATAGTATACAGTAACAAACGTGTCCACTTTCACTTATGCTTAGCTTTTACCACTTAATATGCTAATTTACCCAGGTACTCAGACTTCCCCCAAATTTTAACAAAGCATTGCAAAATTGATGATTTTCCCTTGAGAAACACGTCACCCTATCTATCATTAGGAAATTACAAACCAAATGGACAGCAGTGGGTTAATCAGACTTCACCCACAAAAAATTCAAACAACACCCGTAGTCGTCATGCAACACTATCCAAGGTCTGAGATCTGCACAATCAGAATCTCAATATTTTACATTTACAAACGTAGGCAATATACCTGGAAGTTGGCATTTGATTTTCAAGTTCAAAATCTAAATAAATGAATACATTTTATGAATTACCACTGCAGTTTAATGTACCAAATATGCAAATTATGTATATCTCTACCAACTTGGAAGAGAGGTCTTATATGATAGGTCCAAAATGTACATATTATTTGCCATTGGAGAAAGAAGACTTCAGTAAAATTATTGTACTTGAAATGAAAAATGAAAAGACATTTTGAATAGCTAGAGAATGTACCTCGTTGCATTGATAATCTAACATGACATTTGCGTCTAGCCTGCACAAAATCAGGTTCTTTAATTCCATGCCTGATTCAAATACTTAGGATCATAATTTGGGTATTGGATTTGTCATGATCCGGGGAAATTAGACCTTAATTATTGATCCCCGTATTGAATTGTTTGTTTGTAGACCTAGAGCAAGCGGAAAGAATCCGGAAAGGGAAGAATCAAGTTTCTTAGGAGGATTCAAGCTTTGTTCGAGGTAGGTGATGGTTTGATTTCATGTTTGTGTGATGTATGTTAGTATTTGCTTCATTATAATGCATGTATGTATGCGAATGTTGCACTATTGTTCACACATAATATAAATGAGTATGAATGAATGATTGTAAGCCATGAATCAACACTTGATTGTATGATTATGAGAATGTACAATGTGATTGTGATTGTGGCATGTTGAATGGATCGGGTTTCACGTTCCGACACACTAACTGGGATCAAATGTCACGTACCGACATACATATTGGATCGGGTGTTACGTTCCGACACACTAACTTGGATCGGGTATCACGATCCGGCACACTAACAGTTTGGGTATGGTTTCATGAGAGGACCATTGACTTGTCATATATACTTGTCTAGAGAATGTGGAATTGTACATTGCTCCTGAAGTGATAACTGATATTGTATATATTCGGTATATGCGTGTTTACTATGTTGTGACTGCTTATATATATGTTTCACTTACTGGAATAGCCGCGTGATCCTACCAGTACATTGTGGTTGTGTACTGATATTG
Organism: Solanum etuberosum; assembly: GCA_029582245.1. NCBI lineage: Eukaryota > Viridiplantae > Streptophyta > Magnoliopsida > Solanales > Solanaceae > Solanum > Solanum etuberosum. Next base: position 67,075 of record JAJONR010002212.1, on the reverse strand, counting down.
CACTTGCTCTTTCCTTGTTGAGTACAGGGCATCTTCAGGTGGCTACTGACAGACCTTAGCTAGGTGACTATTGAGCGTGACCGGATTCAAGGGTGAGCCAGTTCTTTCAGGCTACCATGGATCTCTCTTGTTTAAGTCCACTCTTTTCGGACTCGAACTATTTGTTTAGGGTGTTTTGTTTAGTTTTCGGGGTTGCGCCCCCTTTTCTTAGACTTGTTAGTTAATCAGAGTTTTGGTACAATGACTTTCAGGTTCTAGGGGTTGTTCTCCCACATTAGTTTGGTTAGTTTTATTTAAACCTTTAGAGTTTATGGGAACTCTATATAAATTCTGCATTTAAACCTGCTTCTGTATCTTTAAATGTTTAGTTTTGGGGTTAGTTGGTTAGTAGTAATGGTTCTCCCACCGGAGGGTTAGTATGGGTGTCAACCACGACGGTCTGGGTCGTGACAAAATTAATTTACGTGTAAGGGTAAAGTTTACTAAAAAAATATTTTGTTTGAAATAATTGTGATAGTTCTAAATTGAACTATAAAAGAATAAATTTTATTTTAAATAAAATATTTAGATAGGATAATACTTGCTTAAAATTAGTTAATTAAATTAGTGTTAAATGTTTTATGTTATATTTGTAAATTTTGAATTTGACTTGGAAGTCACATATTGATCTTCTAAAATTTGAATTGAAAATTAACTCTAAATCAAATAAAATCAAATTTTAATTGACTCTTTTTTAAGGAGGTTGCATGGACGATGAATTATTTTTATTTCAATCGTGCAAATTAATAAACTAATAAAAATAAATACTAGCAATTTAATATTTAAATCATGAATAATTTAATGAAAACAAAAACGTGAAACAAAAAAAAATTATTTGATACTTGCATGATTCGTTGTCTCTATTCATATACATTTGATTATTGGAGTTAGAGGTAGAGAAGAATGGAGGTGAGTACGTTTCATTGTGGAACAATATAATAGTTGCATTTTCTTTAATATAACATGATTTAACATGATCAAGCATTGCAATCTAAAACAACTATAAATAATACTTCAATATTATCCGCGCATCGCGCGAACACGTATTCTAGTAATTAATAATAGGACCAAATTTTTAGGTTGGGGTGAATTGGGCCTTAATTTTAAAAGGCTGGAGAGAAATTGGGCCTAAATTTAAAGGAGGTTGAATGGAAATTTGGCCTAAACTAAAGGGGGGTATGAGCTGTAATTTATTTTGGGCCAATGGGTATTTGCTGAATTAGTTTGGTTGGGCTATGGAATTGTAATTATTTTATGTTTTGTGGTCTATTTATGTTGTTTCTCCCAACTCTTTTAGGTAAAAAGTTATTTTCTATGTTGTTGTGTCCTCATTCCTTGAAAAATTATTATTATGAACTATTTATAGATGTGAGAAACACTAAATAAAATAATTGATTCTAAAATGAATTAGAAAACCTAAAACCTTAAGGAATTTAGTTCTGCGTGAAACACGATAGCAGGTGTGTGATGTACCGTGGGTTTACGATATTGTTGATGCATTAAAATTAGAATTTTGCATGAGTCGTAGGCATTTTGTTATTAGATGTGATGGTATTTTGATCTAATTTTGTAGGAAATAGGTTTTGGAGCAGTGGTGTTAAAAGTGTTTTGAAACAATGTAAGTTGGAAACAGACGAGCCCACCTACGAGCCGTCGTTCATTTGATGAGCTATAGGTGGAAGGCATGGATGAAAATTCTAGGAAAATGGACTAGGTGTGGAACCACGGAGGCTACTGACGAGCCGTGAGTCGGATGACGGAACGTCGATGACTTCAGAAAAGATGAGTTCCAGTACATGAAAAACGATCGTAGAGGACGGACAGTACTTAGACCTACGAGCCGTAGGTCCTGACCGTCATTGGCATCCAATATATTTGACCAACTGTTGACTGACGATGACACCTACGAGCCATCGTTTGTGTGACGAGCCGTAGGTGACCAGTTGTGGACGACACTTCCAAGATCGAATTTCCTCAAGATTCCTTTTCCTACTTGGTTTAGAATTTATTTTCTATAAATATTAGTTTTAATTTTCGTTTTTGGATTGTTAGACTTTTTGTGATACTTTGTTTTAACTTTGGAAATTATTTTGCAAACACTTTTGGCACTTAATACTTAAAGTTTGGTTTATACAATTTGCGTTTGTTCTTCAATTCAAGATTCTTGATTTCATCTATTCTAATTGTAAGTTCATGATTTATATTATTAACCCTATTACGAATTGTGATTAATAGCTAAATCCACAACTAGGGTTGTGGGAACCATGAGTAATTAAAAATGTAAGACTAATAATTAAGTAATTCTGAAATAGTGGTTATGGATGTATTTTTAATCCTTTTGTTTTGAATACTTTTTAATAGTGCGCAACGTTAGAACTCGCCTTATTCCTACTTGCCTGACCAAGAAAGTAATGAATGACAAAGGGATTTAACAACGGAGATTTAGCGTGATAATCCTCTATCTAATAGACTGACCCACCTGGGGTTAAGGGTAAGGGCTAGTAAAGCACACACCCGTAGACCGACCAAGTTGCGTGGTGAAATTCCCTACTTGGATGCCAATCACTTAGGAGATACCTAACTTACCAACCTTGCATGTTAACACTAGGAAAGAGTTACTGTTATTAGGATTACCGCATTAAGAACATGTGGGGAACACATGTGCCCTTGTTTTAATCTCATATTGATATTACAAACTACGAATCATGTTTACTTGTTTCTTGTTACTACAAATCAATCAGCTATTACTTTAATTACAAATCCCTCCCTTTTACGGAAGTAAACCTGACTAAAAGTACAAATAACTGTAAATTGGTCTAAGTCTAGACCATATTCCTCGTGGGATCGATCCTAACCTCAATTAGGTTTTTTATTTGGCAACGATGGCTTGTACCTCTTTAAGGAGGTGTAATTTGGGTGTATCAAATTTTGGCGCCGCTGCTGGGGAATAAAGCTTTTAGATTAGAATATTTCGTTATTGAACTTGAGTCACTTATTTCCCAATTTGTGTTTTTTTTTTGTTTTTGCTTTATACATGTATTATTTTCGATGTATGTCAAGTACACGGAGTCAAGGCAATCCCCTGATCCCTTATGATCCTTAATTAAGAAGAACTCTGAGAAGAATGACTGGAAGAGGTATAAATCTTGAGGTACAGAATGATCTAATCGGAGCGGGTCAAGGGGATGTTGCTGGAGTGCAACCTCCTGGAGCTATAGAAGTGCCTAGACATGTTCAGGGAAACCCTCGAGTTGAAAATGCTGGAGCAGTGTAAAATCATCCAGCACTTGATGTGTGTGAAAACTACAGGGTTGATTATAATGATGTGGGATCAATTGATGATATCGTTATTCCTCCACTACCACCTAGATATACTTTTGTGGTGACTAGAAGTCTGATGCAAATGCCTACATCTAGAGGGTTGTTTGTTGGGTTACCTTCGGAAGATCCATATGCTCATCTAAGCAAAGTGAATAGTATCTGTATGAGTCGTATGAGACGACCAGATTTAGACATGGATGCGATCGACATAAGGGTGTTTCCACTTTCTTTGACAGGTGATGCTATTCTATGGCTGTCGAGTTGCTTGATAACTCAATCACCATTTAGGATGGGCTACACAAGGTATTCCTAGAGAAGTATTTTCTGTTGTCCAAGAAGTTGAATCTCAAGGATAAACTCAATAACTTCATTGCGTTGCATGGAGAGTGGGTGAGTAGCTCTTGGGATAGATTCACTGGGTTTATGAGGAGTGTACCTAACCACCGAATTAATGACGAGTCACTGAAGGAGTAGTTCTACATAGGCAAGATGATAATGGAAAGGTTGTGCTAGATACTATTGCTGGAGGATCTTACGGAGCAAACACATTTCAAGAGACTGTTAAGAAACATGAAAAGATCTCTAAGAATAATAAGGCATGGAGCACTAGAAGTTCAAATACTTCAAGGAATACATTTGTAGTCAAAGCCGCACCGAATCAGTCCAATGATGATATTCGTGAGGAGATGGCCCAATTGAGAACATAGATTGGCTTGGTGTTGAAACATGTGAGCGGAAGTGCAGAAAAAGTGAATGCAGTGAACTACCAGAATAGAGCACCACATGCTGATGAGTACATTTATCAGGAGGACGCGAATCTTGTGAATGATCAGATGGGGGGGGGGGTTTCCGAACTAACGCCTAAGCATCCAATTCGGATAATTAGCGCCAAGTTCAAGGAAATCAAGGTCAAAACCATGGTAACTATAATCGCGAAGGGCACTATGTCTGTGATGGGAACTTTAATCATGACAACAACTATAACCGGAATGGGTATGGCAATTGGAATGCTAAGATTGAACTCTATGTTCCACCTGGGAACAGAGATGCTGGATCGAGTATGAATCACATTGAAGATATGATGAACAAGATGATGAAAAGGTTTGAGGAAACAGATGACAATGTGAAAGAAATGTGTAATGATTTATTGGGCATTGGTCAGAAAGTTGAGTCACATGCAGTATCGATTAAACAGATTGAGCAGAAGCTGAGCCAGTTATCCGCAAGTGTAAATTTGCATCAGCAAGGAACACTTCCTAGCAATACCAACCAGAACCCAAAGAATGACAGACATTTTATGGCAGTTGCTATTAGGGGTGGAAAGCATACTATAGACCCTCTTATGCCACCTAGAGTGGAAAGTGCGAACGAGCATGATGAGGACGAAGTTGAAGTAGTTGAGGAGCCGAAAGATCATAATGTGGAGGAGGCTGAGGTGACGCAAAAGATCATCCCTATGCCGAGATCTCCACCTCCATTCCCACAAAGGTTGGTAAAGAAAGCGGAAGAAGGAAAGTATCGCAGGTTTATAGTTATGCTAAAGCAGTTATCCATAAATGTTCCTTTGATTGAGGAACTTGAACAAATGCCGAGTTACGTGAAATTATGAAGGATTTGGTCACTAAGAAGAGGGTTGTTTGTTTCAAAGGAGATGACAAGTTGTAGCATTGTAGTGCTATTGCTACTAGATCATTAGTGCAGAAGAAGGAGGATCCTTGAGCATTTACTATTCTGTGTACTCTTGGTATGTTGCATTTCGCAAAGACCTTATGTGACTTGGGTGCTAGCATTAATCCGATGCCACTGTCTATATACAAAAAGTTGGGCTTAGGAACCCCCAAATCGACTGCAATATGGTTACTTATGACTGATAGAACTGTGAAGAAACTGATTGGGGTGCTTCAAGATATCCTTGTAAAAGTTGAGACATTCATCGTTCTGGCGGACTTTATGATACTAGATTGTGAAGTTGACATTGAGGTTCCCATCATCTTAGGGAGACCATTCCTTGCAACTGGGCGTTCTTTGGTTGATGTGGAAAGAGGGCAGATGAAGTTTTGATTGATTAATGAAGTGGTAACTTTTAATATCTGCAGATCTATGAAGCATGAAAGTGATATTAAGTCAGTGTCGGTAGTGAATCATATTGTTGAGGAAGAATCAGAAGTGTCTATTGAAGAGAGATTGGGTGTTGAAGCACTAGCGGCTGTGATCATGAACTTTGATGAAGATGGTATTGATGAATATGATGAGCTAGTTGTTGCACTCGATAGGGTGAATTTTTCTCGTCATCAACCAAGAAATCTGGATCAGGATTTGAAATATTGAGACACTTCGCCTGCAAAACCATCAATTGATGAGTCTCTGAAATTGAATCTTAAAGCTCTTCCATCCAGTGGCGGACCCAAAATTTTCGCTCAGGGGGTTCAAAGAATAAAGAAGAAGTTCAGGTGGTAATGCAAGTGTGCGGTGAGTGTAGTAGCCCCTCAGCATGCTCTTTGTACAAGAACCATAGATATTTCATTGGTTCATAAAAGTAAACACTAAACTAATCAAAGATATCGAGGACAAAGATAAATTGATAAGAATTTTAGTGGAACGACTGTATTACAAAAGTTAATTCCTAAAACACGTGAAAATTTGTCACGACCCAGACCACCGTGATTGGCACCTACACTAACCCTCCGGTGGGAGAACCATTACTACAACCCGACTAAGCAACTTAAAGAAACTAAAACATTTAATATGGAGTTCCCATAAACTCTGAAGGTTTAACAAAAACAACTAACATAATCATCGTGGAAATTCATCCCCTAGAACCTGAAAGTGATTGTACCAAAACTCTACTAATCAACAAGTCTAAAAAAAGAGGTGCAACACTGGAAATTAAACACAAGTAAAAGTCTGAATATATAGTCTGAGTCAGAAAAAATGGACTAAACTAATGATGGATCCGTGGCAGCCAGAATAAACTGGCTGACCCTCGAATCCGGTCTCGGAAAATGATCTCCTAATTGAGGTCTGTCAGTAGCCGCCTGAAGATGCCCTGTACTAAACAAAGAAACAGCAAGTGCAGTATCAGTACACGAAACCACGGTGTAATGGTAGGATCACGGAGCTACTCTAGTAAGAGAAATATAAGCAAGTAATTACAACACAGTAAACACACATATACTGAACGCATAATTCAATTATCATTTTAGGAGCAATATACAATTTTCCAATATAAATAACAGGTAGATATGAATGTAATAATCAAAAGTGGTCCTCTCATGGAACCCACACCCAAACTGTAAGTGTGTCAGAACGTGATACCCGATCAAATATATATGTGTCAGAACGTGAAACCCGGTTCAATATATGTGTCGGAACATGACACCCATTCTAATATATGTGTCGGAACGTTACACCCGATCCAGTCAGCACAACCACAGTCATAATCACACCTATAATGAACAGTGCACATAGTCGCACAATCAAGTAACAAGTTAATGGCATGTAATTGTTCATACTTATTCATTTCATTAGATTCGATTCACATTTTCCTATTCACATGCATACAATGAAGCAATTAGCCGGCATATATCACGCAACAGGAAATCGAACCATCACCTACCTCAAAACCAAGCCTGAACACTCCTAAGACACGTGAGCCTTCCCTTTACGGAGTCTTTCAGCTCGTTCTTGATCTAAAACAAGAAATTAACTCAAGGAACACTAAATAAGGTCTAATTTACCCGAATTATATCCAAATTTATCAACCCAAGGCCAAACCCAAGATCCTAATGTTCAATTAATGATTTTTCCCACCATTAACTTCAGGCCAAAACCATTTCCAAGGATAATTACCCAAGATTCTAAGTTCTAAGAATCAAAATACGGATTAGGGGAGTAATTAGCTTATCTTTAGCGCTTGAATTGGTGGAAATATGTCAAGAAACTACCCTGGGTAGTCCCTTAGCTCTTAAGAACGAAGTTTTGCAGAAAATAACGTTTTTGGAGTTTTTCCCGATTTAAGTCACGACTGGCCCGCCACAGCGGCCCTGCCCTGGCAGGATTAATCCCCCACAGCGGCTTGCATGGAGATAGAAACTCAGAATTTGAGTTCAAAGTTCCCATTTCGCAACACACCTTCAAACCCTGACGTTCTAAAACTACCATTTACACCAAGATTAGTTTCGGGAGTTCTACTCGCCCGAATTTGATTCCGTAAAGCCGTATAGGCTCCTTAACATCTTGGCTATCTACTTACGTGATTAAACTCATAATTAAATCCCCCATCCATTACCGGATTTCCCTAGACCTCACCTGACTCAGATTTCGTCCAAGTCTGGCCTAGGTGGGAAATTTCCAAGTTACAACTCCGAAGTTTTCTAGCCCACATTCCTTCCCCATTGGCTTTTCCATAACGATGGGAAACATGTCGTTACAATAGATACAAATTTACCCATCACTCATCCCCGAATGATAAACTAGGAAAACTGGCTATGGCAAGAGTAGAGTAGTACCTAAATCATCGAATAACTGGGGATACTTATCTCGCATGTCCTTCTAGGTTTCAAAAGTAGCTTCCTCAACCGGACGATGCTTCCATTGAACTTATGAGTTGTCGTTCATTTGACGAGCCGTAGGTGGAAGGTGTGGATGAAGTTTCTAGGAAAATGGACTAAGTGTGGAACCACGGAGGCTACTGACAAGCCTTGAGTCGGATGACGGACCGTCGATGATTAGTCGTCGATCACTTCAGAGAAGATGAGATCCAGTACATGAACAACGATCATACATGACAGACCATGCTTAGACCTACGGGCTGTAGGTCCTGACCGTCATTGGCATCCATTGGATATTTAACCAACTACTGACTGACGATGGCACCTATGAGCCGTCGTTTGTGTGACAAGCCGTAGGTGACCAGTCGTGGACGACACTGCCAAGACCAAATTTCCTCAAGATTCCTTTTCCTACTTGGTTTAGGATTTATTTTCTATAAATATTAGTTTTAATTTTCGTTTTTGGGTTGTTAGACTTTTTGTGATACTTTGTTTTAGATTTGGGAATTATTTTTCAAACACTTTTGACATTTAATTCTTAAAGTTTAGTTTACGTAATTTGCGTTTTTTCTTCAATTCAAGATTCTGGATTTCATCTATTCTAATTGTAAGTTCATGATTTATATTATTAACCCTATTATGAATTGTGATAATTCAAGAATAAATAGCTAAATCCACAACTAGGGTTGTGGGAACCATGAGTAATTAACAATGTAAGCGTAATAATTAATTAATTCTGAAATATTGTTTATGCATGTATTGTTAATCCTTTCATTTTGAATGCTTTTTAACGGTGTGCAACTTTAGAACTCGCCTCATTCCTATTTTCCCAATCCAGGAAGTAATGAATGAGAAAGGGATTGAACAACAGAGATTTAGCGTGACAATCCGCTATCTAATAGCCTGACCCACCTACTGCGAGGGCTAACCTGGGGTTAAGGGTAAGGGTTACTAAAGCATACACCCATAGACCGACCAAGTTGCGTGGTGAAATTCCCTACTCGGATGAACAATTACTTAGGAAATACCTAACTTACCAACCTTGCATGTTAACACTAGGAAAGAGTTACTGTTATTAGAATTACTGCGTTAAGAACTTGTGGGGAACACATGTGCCTTAGTTTTCATCTCATATTGATATTACAAACTGCGAATCTTGTTTACTTGTTACTTGTTACTACAAATTAATCAACTATTACTTTAATTACAAATCTCCCTTTTTACAGAAGTAAACCTAACTCAAAGTAAAAATAAATGTAAATTGGTCTAAGTCTTGACCATATTCCTCGTGGGATTGATCCTAACCTCAGGTAGGTTTTTTATTTGGCAACATCCGCTTATACTTCTTTACGGAGGTGTAATTTGGGCGTATCAGTGCCCATATTTCCGCCGCCTTCAACTTGAAAGTGTCTTCCAAATGTGACACGTGACAGATTGGCAATGTCCATATTGCAATTTAGACAGTCTCTTTTTATATACTATATTATTATATTAAATTTAATCAACTAAGTTGTCTGCTTGATTTCCTTCTGTAATATTTCTTTCTTAATTTAATTTAGCTTCAAATTTTATCATGTTTACACCAATTTAATCTTACAAATAAAATACATAATTTAGAAAAATTCATAAAATCCATGCTAAAGAATAAATAAAAGTTGTAAATATGAGACATATAATGATTAAAATTAGGGAAAATTATGTGGTTAAGCAATCTTATGCTACATTATTAGTCATCATAGTTATAGTTTGCTATAATTACCACTCGCGACTAACATTAAGCGTTAATTACGTGGGTTGGGTTCGAATTAGTCTAATTCTCCACGTTTGTATATTTCACAACTAACAATTCTTCGTTTGATTAGTATTAGTATAAGTCGATAGGTCCTTCAATCATCGAGTACACTATCGACTTCTCACACTTATCATGACAACATCACCAATCTTTGGCGCTTATGGGGGTGGGGGTGGGGGGGGCTATCATACACATGCACCACCAGAGTCTTCATAAGAACTCTGGGGAGAGGGCCAAGGTGAACCCAGATTAACGATGAGAAGCGGTCAAATCAGTAGTAAAGGCACCAGGACGGATGGTTGGTTGAACCGGGCGATAGCTTCGGAATCGATAGCTCAGTGAGTTACGCCACCCGCCCAACTTCTAATGATATATAGAAAGGGTGGGAGAGGGGTTGTGCGATGGTTTGTATTTGTATATGACAGTGGTTTTCTTTGGTTTTTCAGTTTTATCACCAGATACATTCAATCTTTTTTGTATAACTTTTTAAAATTTGTATAAACGTGTAGTTTTTGGATTTTGTATAATATAATTTTTATAATTTAATTTGTAATATATAATTTGTATAACTATTTAAAGTTCAGATGTTTGTGTTTGTATAAATTCGTTATTTCGAGTTTTATCATATTAGTATAATTTCGAAATTTTATTACTCAATTATACAAATACAGACAAATTATACAAATGTACCCGCGAATTATACAAACGAGATTCGAATTATACAAATTATTTCCCTCTCTCGCTTGCCTCTCTCCTCCCTCTCTCAATCTCGCTCGCCTCTCTCATTCTCGCTCGTCTCTCTCCTCCCCTAACATGTAGCTATGAATTGTAATTAGGAAACTATAGCTATAAAGCCTAATTAAGTGATTGCCGAAACACATAATCAGGTGCTATCTTTGTTTGTCAGATAATCCAAGGTTTGTTCAATATATCACCATCCCTGTTTTCCTTTCAGCTTGCTTATGTGTGATATATCGCAACCCTTTTCGATCTTTATGTTTTTGTGTGGTAAAAGGTGATGTGTAACCTTATGGCAGGGCTTGTTAGGCACTGAGAATTTGTCTTCCCGATATGCTTAGAGATAACACCTTTAGCAGTTGTCTTTGTATGCATAATATTTGGCAATATAAGTAGCTACACCCCCACCAACCCCTCACCTGACTTTTTTTTGGCATTAGACTTTTTTTTTTCCAGGCATGATTATGTTATCAGGAGGATCTGATGATGAGGATTTGGCTGCAACAATTACTCCTTAACGTTAATGGGGATCGGGCTGCTCCATAGGCCAGAAGACTTGATCATATGTTGTGAACTGAATTCATACAAATGGGACTTAAATTAAGACTTTCTAGGATATTTTGTTGGAGTATTTAATGCGCATACTTAAGAATGCATTTCTGTACTATATTTATATATGTAGTGCATTTTGTGGATTATAATGAAGATTATTATTGGGAGATTAAGAAAATTATTGGACCTTTAGTAAGCCTTTTCTCTTTTGGAAAATTTACCTATCTATGCAAATACAGATATTATATATATAACCTAGCGATACTTTCAAAACATGAAACTTTCTTCCTCTCTTGCGGTCTTTTTATTTTCACATATCCCCTATTCTCTGTGTCTCTCAATCTCTCGCCCTGCAATCTTTTTTCTCTCAAATTTTTTTAGTAGGTAGAGCTCTTTGTAAATTATTTTTCATTTGAATTTTTGGACAAGTCTTTTTCAGGTTTGGGTTCTCTTTATAGGTTTGATACTTCTCAAGATCAATTGATCAAAATTGGGGTATACATGCAGCTAGATAATTATATTTCATTATTTCTTATATTCAGGTTTGAAGATACGAGATTCAGGTTTGATAATGGATACATGCATCTGGATAACTGTATCTTCTATCCTCTTTTATTTAATCTATGAAACACAGATACATTGTATGGTACCTAAAAGAATATATAAAACGCGAATATACAGATGTACCTATGTATATGTATGGTGATACTTCAAATTGAAATTGTAAAACACAAATATATTGTGAAACACAGATACAAAGAGGGTGAAGGATGAGTGAGGCACATGCAACCCCATTATATAATTGACCATAATGATCAGTCACAATTCTTATATCCCTTTATAGTTATTAACCATTAAATATTGATAGAGAAGGAGAACCTTAGCATTTAAGCACTTAAAGGTTGTGATTTACTGATCAATAAAATGAATCAAATTATGAGATTTTTCAAATTTTATTATAGGTAAAGAATACTGAATAATTTTATCTGATAAATTACATAGTGTGAAAGGTAAAAAAAATAAAATCACAAAAAAGGGAAGTACAAAAGAGATGAAAAATATATAAATAGTATGCCTCAATTCCTTCAGGCAGTTGCACTTTTCTGATACAACTCAGTTTTTTTCCCGGGGAAAGCATCGTCTTAGTCTTAGAGCACGCGCGCTCCACCGGATTTTTACATTCAAAATACATGCAATCGCCAGACAATTGCGCAATGGTGACCGGCGAAAATAGGTTACCACCAGCGCCGGAGGAAGAAATTACAAACACGGCGACATAAGTAAGAGAAATGGAAGAGCTATTAAAATATTGGTTTAAGAACACAAAGCTTGTGGAAGAAGCTCTTACTCAATCTTCTAAGTAATTACCAGCGGTTAACGATTGTCGGTGTGGCCACTCTCAGCATAGCTATTTCGAGTTGTTTGTTCGTGTCATACCCTGATATCCAGTGGCGGATCCGAGATTTGAATCTTAGGATGCTCCCTTCCTTTAACATAAAGTTGCTTGCCGATAAGTGTTTCCTTCTAAAATTTACTAATATTTTTATAGTTTAGTTAGTAAATGAAATACTAAAATAGAAAAGTGAAAAAAACATATATTGAAAAGAAAAGAAAAAGTAAGAAAATAGCACTGAAAAGGTATAAAAAGTTCAGCAAAAATGTAAAAAATAAACTTTTGTGTGCCTTTAGTGGAGAGTTTTTTAGATTATTATTCAGTCAGTTAGAGAGTATGCTAGATTAGTGGATTGCTCTCCATGTTTTAGTCTGTATAAATGCACCAACTCTTGTACATAAATATATATAGAAAAACAGAGATTTTTATCTTTGCAAATCAGTCTCTTCTTCTCGTTATTTTACATGGTAATAGAGCCATAACTTTTCTTTTTACATTTTTGAAATATTTTTTTTGAGTAATACAGATCTGGAATGGGTGACAACACATATCCAAAAGCTTCTAACACAGGTATAGAAGATCCCAACAAGATTGATGTATCCCATCCTTAGTATATTTCTGCTTCTGATGCACCTGGTATGAATCTTGTAAATGCCATAGTAGATGGATCCCGTTATGATAACTGGGAAAGAGGAATCCTAATTTCCTTGTCTTCAAAAAACAAGTTAGGGTTCATAAATGGATCTTGTCCAGCACCACTGAAAGGTTGCATCGTACTACACCAAACTGAAGAGAATCTAGGATAAGAGAGGTATGATCAAGTTGATGAAACAAAGTTGTTTCAACTTTAGAGAGCACTCAACAATATAAGTCAAGGAGTTTCTGATGTTGCATCGTACTACACCAAACTGAAGAGAATATAGGATCAACTGAAGGAACTCAATACTTTTATGACTTGTTCATGTGATTGCAGTTGTGGTGCAAAATTGCATAATCAGAAAATGGTTGAAGATCAAAAGCTAATTCAATTCTTAATGGGATTAAATGAGGCATAAAATGTAGCTAAAGGGAACATACTGGTGATGAGGCCACTCCCAAATGCAGCACAAGCATATTCTATCATCCTACATCAAGATACACAAAATGAGGTACACTCTAATCATCAGATTTCCACTGATTTTTCTGCTTTCATGACTGGACAGAAGTGGACCTCTCAGAAAAAACCTATGGAATGCAAAGGAATAAATCAATAGCAAGGAAAGAAAAATGATATATACTGCAGATATTGTAAGAAGTCTGAAAATGAGAAGGAACAATGCTATAAATTGGTCGGGTATCCATCACATTTCAAAATCAACAAACCAAATTGAGGGAGCTATGGACATCAACAAGTCCATATTGCAGAATCCAGTGAATAATTCATTAATGAAATAGGAGGAAACGCTTTTTCTAACCTGGTTAAAAACCTGAGTTTTTCAAAAGAACAATGTGAAAATCTAATTCAGTCGTTTCAGTCTATGCAGGCAACTAATTCCAACGTATAGGGAGGTAGTTCAAATGCTTCAATTTCTTAACCTAATGCAACTGCAAACCTGGCTGGTATGAATACTGACTACCAATGTTTTTCCTCTTTTTGTTCCAAAACACCAAACAACTCATAGATCATTGATTCAGGGGCTACACAACATATGACTTTTGATGAATCCTTGTTTCATGATGTTATTATTCTTAAGACACCTGTTATGGTCCATCTCCCTAATTCATATAAATTTCCAGTCCATAAGGTAGGAAAGATCTATATTGCATCTCAAATTGTGCTTCATAATGTACTCTTTAGTTCCCTAATTCATATATATTTCCAATCCATAAGATAGGAAAGATCTATATTACATCTCAAATTGTGCTTAATAATGTACTCTTTGTTCCTACATTTAGGCCCAATTTACTTTTAGTGAAGAAATTATGTGAGCAATTCAATTGTGGTCTGACTTTTACTAAAATTGGGTGTTATGTACAGGCCTCTTCATTGATGAAGGGTCAAGATTTTGGTGATGCTACTACTGATCTCTACCTGTTGAAAGATAAACCTTGCGTACTACAAGACAAATCTGACAAATCCAGTGTACCAATGTCTTCTTTTATTTATTTGCTGCAATCAAGTTATTTGAAATCTTTTTCTTTTCCTATTTCTTTTCTTCCAAGAGCTTTTATCTCTAAGTCTCATAATTCTGTTTGTAATGAAAGAGTTGATATCAATGAAACAGTTCCAGTTTTCAACGTTTCTGGGTTTTTTTTTCTTTAGGAAAGCACTTTATTGCATTACTTTAAACAATGTTTCAGATGTCCATAAGACACCATTGCATCAGTTACAACACTACTTGGGAAGGCAGATTCCAAGAAATCCTATTTATACATGAAATAGAAATTTTAGCTAGATTATGAGTTAATACATTCCATGTTCGGGGGATATGTATAATCTCGATTTCTTCAAAAGACTTCATCAGTAGCCAGACATCCTCGCAAATGGTCTTTATTTCCAAGATGTTATAAAATTCTTTTGCAACATTTGTATGACATTCTTTGCATCTGACGGTATGTGAACCTTTGACCAACCCTTTTGAAGTGCTCTTTCCACAGCTTCCCGAATTGCTAGTTCTTCAGTTGTTATGGCCTTCCCTACAAATTGAATAGGGGTACCAAAGGCATGAAGCAAATGACCACAGCTATCTATAAACGCCATTCAAATGCTTGCTTTTCCCTTCTCCCTTTGTAGACCTGCATCTGTGAAAATAACAACCACATCTCGGGCCAAAGTAATAGTTACATCATAAATCTTGTTAGGTATAGGATTCACAACTGCCGAATTTTTCACAACATCATCATATTCATGTAAATCAAATAAAGCCTTATTAACTATGTCATTATGTTTATATGTACCACCGTTAAAGCATAAATAATTTCTCGCTTTCCACATTTGCCATAAAAGAGAGACACTCAATCTTAGTAGCTCAATGGATTCTGGATATTGACATGTATTAAAAAAATAAGTAATTCCACCATATTGCAAAATTCCTAACATTTTCTACATTAAGCCAGTTAATAGGAGCCAACTCCTATGCTAGTTGTCCTTTTGCGGAACAGAAAAACATATGATCAACCGTTTCAATTTCTAAGACACAGACCCTACAAACATCATAATTTTGATGCAATCTCGTAGAAATATTTTCACTAACAGGAAGTACATTAAGAATGCATTTTCTAAGGAAATGTTTGTATTTGTTTTTTATTTTAAGTGACCATAAGAAAGTCCAAAAAGATTTTGGGAAAGATTGACCACTGGCTTGAGGTTTTTCAGTTCTAGGGTCTGTACTATTAGCTAGGCTTTTCACTAGATAATAACCAGGCCTTACCTCGTACTTTCCTGAATTTGTATAATGCCAGATAACTTTATCAGAATTTCCGGTGCTAGATATTTGGATAGACAAAATAGAGTTGATATCATTAGGGAAAAAATGGTGACGAAAATCTTGAATATTCCATATATGATTGCGTTAATCTATTAGGTCGCTTAACCTCAACTGTGGATTTATTTGTGTATGTCCTTGTAGGAGTTTAAAACTAATCGAATTAGGAATTCAAGGATCACTCCAAACCTTAATGTTTTCTCCATCTCCTACTCTCCATCGAATTTCTTGTTGCAACAAATATCGTCCCCACATAATACTTTTCCAAATCCAAGAACTTGCTGAGGGACATCCTGCACTTAGGAAAGAAGTATTCGGAAAATATTTAATTTTTAGCAATTTATTAAGCAAAGAATCCTCTTGGGTTAAAATCCTCCATGCAAGTTTAGCCAATAGGGCCTTGTTAAATAGTTTCAAATCTCGAAAACCAAGGCCCCCTTTGGACTTTGTCTCACAAAGTTTCTGCCATTTTTCATAGTGCATTTTTCTTTTCCCCTCATTTTGTCCCCACCAAAAATCAGAAAAAATGGTAGTAATCTCCTTTCCTAAGTTATCTGGAAATTGATAACATGATAATGCATATGAAGGAATAGCAGTAAGTACTGACTTAAGCAGCACTTCTTTGCCTACAGGGCTTTAGAAACTACTCTGCCAACACTTTATCTTAGTTTTAACTCGTTCTTTGATAAACTCAAGCATTTTCTTCTTTGATCTTCAAACTACCGCAGGTAATCCTAGATAAAGTCCCAAATTATCTCTATGTATTTGTCCTATCTCCGCTATAATATTATTTTTTTCTTCCTCGGTAGTATTTTTGCTAAAATAAATTACTGATTTTTCAAAATTAACTTTCTGTCCTGAGCAAAGTTCATAAGTTCTTAGAATTTCAGAAATATTTACCGCACTTTTAGTATTAGCTGAACAAAATAAAAAGGAGTCATCAGCAAAGAAAAGATGATTTACCATAGGACCGCCCCTTCTTAGGCTTATTCCACGAAGCTCTCCTTGATCCTCAGCTTGGTTCAAAACCCTGGAAAGTCCTTCAGCACATAATATGAACAAATATGGGGATAAAGGGTCACCTTTTCTTAGTCCTCTACTAGGTCGCACAGCCCCAAAAATTTCACCATTTATATTAAACTTGTAAGTAGGTGTCGTGATTCATTTCATAATCCAACTAACGAAAGTGTCATGGAAACCCATTTTCAAAAGTAAAGATTGGACATATATCCATTCCACTCTATCGTAAGCTTTTTCCATGTCTAATTTTAAGGCCATCAATTTGTCGTTCCCTCTCCTATTATTTTTCAACACATGTATACATTCATGAGGCAATACAACATTATCAACAATATGTCTACTCCCTACAAAGGCAAATTGATTATGAGAGATTATGTTAGGCAAATAGTTTTTCATTCTTCCTACGATAATCTTACTTATAATTTTATATATGGTAGAGCACAGGCTAATAGGTCTAAATTGACTAATAACACTGGGATTCTTTACTTTTGGGATTAAAGTAATAAGAGTTTGATTCCAAGAGAGTAAGAGATATCCTGAATGGAAGAAACTTTTAACAACAACTATAATGTATGTAGATAAAACATTCCAATAATTCTGAAAGAAATAAGGAGTCATTCCACCTATCCCTGGAGCCTTTAAAGGATGCATCTCAAAAACAACATGTTTCACTTCCTCATCTGTCACCTCTCTAATAAGAATTTGGTTGATGGAATCCTCAATTAATCTCGGGATTAAGTTCAAAATGGGATAAAGATTTGTTGGTCTAGAGGTAATAAATAAATTTTCATAATAATTTTCCACTTCTATAATAATATCACCTTGTTCTGATACCCAATTTCCATTAGCTAGGCAAAAACCTTTGATGCTATTACATTTTCGTCGCTGAATAGTTTTCATGTGAAAAAAGGAGGTATTTTTATCCCCCTCTTGCAACCATAAAGCTCTAGATTTTTGTTTCCAGTATGCTTCTTCTTCTTTGTAAGCTTTACCTAATTCATTCCTCAAAATTCAAAGTTTAGGGAGATCAAAGTGATCAGGATCATTCTTAAGCTTATCAATTTGATTTTTGATCCCATTAACGAGGCACGACATTTTTTTAGTTTGAATCTTACTTTGGATTGTTCAAAGCCATCTACTTTTTCTTGCCAAGACCTTGTCACTAAATCATTCACCGCATCCTTTTCACTCCATCTTTTATCAAAATAGAAGCGGCGTTTTTTTGTTATAGGCTTAGGATCGGTATTTAGTAAAAGAGCAGACTGATCTGAAGCCTCGGTATTAAAATGAGTTACTTGGGCCAAAGGGAATTTTAAACGCCATCCGGGAGATACAATGCCTCTATCTATAATCTTTTGGATAATTCCATCATTCTCCCTGAAACACCATCAAGTCCGAGGCTTCCCTTTAAATCCTAAATCAACTGCCCATAAGTTCCACAAGAAATTCTTAAACTCTTTAAAAGAAGCCACTTCTCTACTTCTACCTCCTACTTTTTCTGTGTTGTAATATCATTAAAATATCCAACTATTATCGAGAGAGGACCCCAATTAGCCGATTTTAACTTTAGTTGTGTTACTTGAGCTCTACGAATAACTCTATCAGTGCTCAAATACACAAAGATGCACCAATATTTAGAATCAGTTAAGAGATCATGCACCAAAGTTTCAACATAAAATTGTTAAGTGTGAGATTGACAAACTTGAACTTCATCATTCCAAAATAAGCTCAAGCCTCTAGATAAACCAACAAGGTCCACAATTGTAGCATGAGGCATATTAAGTTGTCTCTAAACTTGCTTAACAATAATATCTTTATTTTTGGTTTCACTAAGAAAAATTATATTTGGGGAGTGGAGATGCATAGTCTCCTTAAAAAATGGAACTATGAAGGACCCCCAGGCATCGATAATTCCATATTATTGCCCTCATTGTGGAGAGGGAAGCCATTTGGGGCTGGCCTCCCGCTCCACCACAATTTTATTCTTTTTTGTTTGTATACTAGAAAGTAACTCAGTATCACCCTTTTCTTATAAATTGCATACATTCTTCTAAAACAACACCCTCATCAAGAGTTGCATTAGAAGTATCATTCTTCAAACTAACAAAACATCCAACTTGTCTAGCCATTCGATTCCAATTTCTCCTTTTCCTCCCCTCATTGTTATCATCTTTCATTTGTTTAGGTAGATTATTTTGTTCTGTAATAGGTTCACACAATAATAGTTGAGACGAGTCTTTACTACTATATATAATAAGATCAGTAGTAAATACATGTTCTAGTCTTCTTGTTCAGTAGTTGTTTTGATGTGGACGTCCATCTTTTCAGGAGCTGTGAGAACTTGACATATGTTGTCTTGCACTTCCTTTGAGTTAATCTGCATAATATCATCTTATCCCCTTGTTGTGCCATCAAACATATTCTCATTTACTGGAGTTTGTGAACTCATGTCATTCTTCTTCGATGCCATATTCAAACCCTGTTTTGAGATTGTTGTAATCCCAACATAATTTTCTTCTCCAGCGTTATCTCTTCCACCACAAAATTCTTCCTCATGTGATCCATAATTTGTTACCTCCATAGGTTGAATTTGGTTCAAGTCCTCCCTGTTTAGTAGATCGTTATCCTTCCTACTCAAACCAGTAATTTCCTTCCCTTTTGGTTCATTTTGACCCTGTGTATGAGCTACTTCAACACCCTTTTCAAAGTGTTGCAAACTGTTTACAGTTCCTTCAACTCTTCTCCCATTTACCACTAGACTTCCATTAATAGGGTTTATCCCTTGACGCCTACACTTTTCCGAGAAAGGAACGATTTGGTAAAAAGATAGGTCAAAAAGGCGAGAAAGGGAGCACTCAGCGCATCGCCGATCAGTTCGGCGAGTCCGACTTACTTCGCCGATTTACCTTCATGCTGAAATTATGAGAACGTATAAATGCAATTTTCAAAAGAAGAGAAAGGGTTCCCACATTGTTCACTTCTGGGTTTTTGAGTTTTTACATTCTAGAACATTTTTTTTACATTTTGGAGTAGAGATTTATGGATTGTGAGATTTTCAGCCTAATTTCCAGCATTTGGAGGCTTGCGGATCATTGTCAATTCTGATGGAAAACTTCGTTGGTAGCGATTTCTCGTTTTATACTATGTTTGGCTAAAACCCCCATCTTGGGGGTGTGATTATGTAGTTGAATGCATTAATTAGCTAATGGATGTTATTAGTTACAGATTTCATTGTTGTTTTGAAGTGGGTTCAATTAATTGTTCTCGTTTTAATTGAGGAATTGTAGTGGCAAATGCAATTCTAGCTTAGTACTCAATACTTGTTTGAGAAAGAGGTGTTAGAGTCGAATTATTAGTTGATGATTGAATTGATTGCATTGTTACGGATCTAGCTCTAGAAAGTGGGTTTGATTGCAATCTTGCAAATCTAGCTTGAAAAAGCGGATTGATTAAAGAAATGGGTTGTTCAATTGTGTTTTGCTTGTTGAGGTTTGAAAGAACTCACTTGAATCACAATAGTTGATTGAGAAATGGCTATTGCACTCAAAACCTAGCCTACCCACTGAGATTCAACATCTTTTAGTAACTAGTAATCACCCATTGCGCGAAATTACCATTCAACTTATCACATTCCAAAGAAATCCTCACTAACTGTTTACTTCCATTTTTTTAGTAGTTATAAATTGGTTACCCGAATCCCCCCATTTGACGTATACAGTCAAAATTTTGTGATTCATTTTGATGTTGTGAAACTTCTACCTCTACAAACGATTAGGATACAATTTTACTTCTTAATTGAATTCTTTATTGTATCACTTCATGTGAGATCGACCCCAACTCTTAGTTAGGTTTATACTTGTTAGAGACCACCTACACTTAAAATTGGATGAAGTGTAGTTGAGCGTTATCAATAATCTCAGAAACGCCCTGAGCATCTTCTGCTCTCATAGCGGCATGACTCCATCTAAATCATCCGGCTGAGCAACGGCTGAACCTCTGGAGCCACTGGAGAAGGCTGACCCTGTGGTGCTGGAGCTGGAGTTGGGGCCTGCTGCTGCATACCACCTATGGCCACTAAAATCTGGGTGAGCATCGCCTGAAGGTCTGGAGAGGCAGCTGGTGCGGGTGGTGGCTGGGCTGGTCCCGGCCCCACCGGTTGAGGAGGAACATGATCTATCTGAGGCTCTGCCTCAGAATCTGGAATCCTGTCTCTCTCTCGGGTTGGTGCTGCAGCACTGCCTCGACCTCAAGGTCGGCCTCTACCCCTAGCTGGGGATCTGTCTGCGGGCCTGGGGGCATCAACCCTGGCCGCTCTACCGCGGGTACGAGCCATCCCGTGAAAGAGTGAAACAAGTGAGATCCCATGAAACCAATTAGACATACGATGCACGAAAAGGATACCGAACAGGAAATCTTCCTAACGAGATCGTGTAGCCTCCCGAAGATAAGTCACAGACGTCTCCATGCCGATCCGCAGGACTCTACTTAATGTTAGCTCTGTACAAGTGAGACCGATGAACCTGGGGCTCTGATACCAGCTTATCACGACCCGATTCCTCGAGTCATGATGGCGCCTACTATAATCCACCTGTAGGCAAGACAACCCGTATCTCGGAACTTCAAGTAATGAGATTAAGGGCAGAAAACTAAACTCAAATTAAAACAATAACATAAATAACATGAATCATAGATGAAGAAGCGGAAGCAATCCAAAATATATATACAAATAAGAGATCCCTCCCATAACCTGGAAGTCACATGTACAGAGCTACTAACAAAATAAGTAGAAGTCCCTAAAGTGGACCATAGAAACAAAATTGTCTCAAAAAGTAAAAGACAAGTCAATATATATAGATGGAGACTGTTATAGCATAAAACACCAAGTTCTCACCCCCGTCTATAGATCGGACTGTTGCAGGCTCGATGTCAATGCTGGTAGCTGGTTCTCGGACCTGCATCACGAAAACAGATGCAGAGTGTAGTATGAGTACCGAAACAACAGATATCCAGTAGGCCTAGCAGGCCGACTGAGCAAGAATAGCAATAGTAATATGAAATGCGAGAATCTAAAACACTTCTAGGAATGAGAAATCTAATAGGTATGCACACGAGTGTACTAACACACAAATAAAAGGAGAATAACTAACTAAATCCAACCGGGCTCCCATAAACCCGCTGGTACACTCATGCGCAAGCTAAAAGTAAAACATGAGCGGACTCCCATAAGCCTGATAGGTACAAGGAAGAGTTTAGAATGGTATAAGAGGACCCGACGAAGTTTCCAAGATTTCCACAACTTTCCGTGGACTCGAACCGAACCAATCCATATGCCTGAAGCTCATCATGAACTTATAGGGGTTAAGGACTTGAACCAAATTGATGATGGAGGATCAAGGACATGAACCGAGATTTGGAGTAACCGAGGACTTGAACCAAGGCTAAGGATAATCGTGGACTTGAACCACGTATAAATATGACCAAGGACTTGAACCAAGGTGTGAGTAGCTATGGACTTGAACCAAGTTGTAAGGAGCGGTGGACTTGAACCACGGCTGCAAATGGCGGTGGACTTGAACCACGCCCGGTGGAGTGAATTGGGGGACTTGAACCACAAATAGAGGCCAATCAGCTAGAAATAGGATTGGCGGCCAATCGAGCATCACGGGGAGTAGCCCTAACAAAAGTGGCATCAATAAATAACTCCAGCTCGAACCATATCCAACAAGAATCGACGAGTAGCTTCCACACCAAGAATCACAGACACCGGAACCGACGTAAATAAGGGATTTATGGATATATGGTTCAAAGAGCGGTGTTACTGCCTAGCTAAGGCCCAAACCATCAGACTCAGGTTTGCTACATCAGTCTATAGGGAGCTAAGCCGTCCTAAGCGATGTCGGGGAGATTACAAGGCCAAACGGCTCCAAAAGGACGCAAATCTATGGAAATCACTAGCCTAAGCCTAGACTAAGGACAAACATGCTCCAACAATATTCACAAATCACAAATAAGGCACATCACAAGACGAGGATGATTAACAAATACAATAGACATGCTTCAACCTCCCGGAATACCCGAAAAGTATCCTAAGGCATGGATTATAAGAATTTAACAAGATTAACCACAAATTCATACAAATCAGCATACAATTACTTAATCATGCTCAGTCTAAGGAGAGGGAAACCGTAGCCTACCTGTAGGCCGACCGCACGCGCTCCAAATTACGTTGCTGGAGCTTTTCCTTTTCGTACTGCCTCGGAACGCTGCCACACTATCAAAAATAGAATCACAACGTCAATACGGCTATTTTGACACCAAAATTGCATTTTTCGAAGACAGACCCAAAATTGAGTCTTAAACGACATTGTGGGACCCGCACCGGGAGTCCTGAAATCGACTCCGTGTAAAGATTTATTTTACCTCCCCGAACTTGTGTCCTAAAACGGAACACAATTCGGGGCTTGGAACAACCTGGAATCAGCCCATGCATTTAAATCACCATTAAAGCTAAAGAAGGAGAGAGACCAACATCTAAAACTCGAAAATTACCTCAAACAGAGGTCCCCCCCCCACAGTCCCCGAGCACTCCAATGCGTAGCCAAGTGAATTTCGAGCAACCCAGCCTTTGAATCACCTAAAACGAAGCTAAAATGAGAGAGAAACCGCGTTTAGAAAATGAGGACAGAATGCTGATTTTTGACTTTAAATAATGGCAGATCTGGTCGCTAAAAGGAGTTATGGTTGCTAAAAAGGGACATTTTCTGGTCGCTAAAACTCTACACAAGATATCAGATTTTTTCCATTTTTTTTAAAGTCTCCGAACGGAACCTCGGGATACATTCGAGACCCGAAAAATAAACCAGATATGCTACCCCACTAAATTTGACCTTCCGGACTCAATGGAATTGTCGAATTTCCGTAAAAAGATTGCTATGACAAAAATACCTCCTCTTGACCCATTAGGCCGAAAACTCAACTTTTCGCCTAAACACCCAAAAATCAAAAAGAAGATCTCAAGACCCAACCGAATGGTATTCCGGAGCGAATGGCGCTGAAGAAATTGTCATACGAAAACTAATTATTTGAATGTTGACAAAAGTCAACTATAGGCCTTTAAGCTTTCCAACATCTCGTCTAAGTGCTCAAACTCACACCGAAAGCCTTAGGACCCGAACTAAAGGTCCTTCTAGAACAAAATCGATGTTCCGTAGCTAACTGCGCTGATAAAATTTTAATCCGAGCATGTTTACCAAGAATGTTGACCAGGGTCAAACTTAGGCCAAAGCTTAAAAGCGAAAACGCCTAGCGGCACAAACTCGCGCCGAAGCCTCGGGATTCGAGCCGACCATGCCATTAGCCTAAAATGACCATTCCGAAGTTGATGGAACTGTCAGAATTCCATTATGAGGTTGTTTACCTGACATTTTGACTAAAGTCAACTATTCAAGTTTCAAAAGCTCCACTATAGGGGAACAGACATAAAACCCAAACGACCGAACAGGCGACCGAACAGTTAGTGCCAGCAAGTCATAAATGACTTGGGGTCGCTATAGGAACGCTCTATATGATGAAAAAAGGCAATACGGTGAAAATGACCTAGAGGGTCATTACACATATTTACCCATATTATTATAGGGATCATGTTAAAAACTTCCAAAGCAAAATCTCTTACCCCACTCTTCACCCTTCTCACCCTCCCCCCCCCCCCACACAAAAAAAAAATACTTAAAGCTTTTTAAATTTATTCTGTCCACTCCCACCCCACCCCCAACGCCTCAAAAAACAATTTTTCCTTTACTACTCCGATGCCCCATCCCCCCACCCCCAACGCCTCAAGAAATAAAAAAAAATTAATTTTTACTACTTTGACCTCCCCCCCTACCACCACCACAACCATTACCCCACCCCTACCAACACCCTCCCCTCAGCACCTTCCCAAAAAATTCAATTCTTTTCCTTATCCCACCAATCCCTACCATGACCACCTACACCTTAAAAAAATATTAATATCACTTTTCTTTCTTTTATAAATGAGTCTCATTTACCCATTTAACTACCCACTTTTAAATGGATAATATGAGTTTGACTCGTTTTTACCCATTTTAAATGAGTTGGGTACTCAACTCATTGAAGATGGGTAATTTGAATGGGTACGTATATAAATTACCCATTCTGCCATCCCTATGGATCATGTTAAAAGCTTCAAAAGCAAAATATGTTACCCCACTCTTACCCCCCCCTCCCACACACACACACTCAAAAAATACTTACAACATTTTAAATTTAACCTGCCCACCGCCACCCCCAACGCCTCAAAAATCAATTTTTCTTTTACTACTCCGATGCCCCCCTCCCCATCCCCCACCCCCAACCAACGCCTGAAAAATTAGTTTTATTTTTTACTACTTCGACCCCTCCCCCACCACCATTACCCCACCCCTACCAGCGCCCCCTCCCCCGAACACCCTTCCCTCAGCACCTTTCCAAAAAAAAATTGTTTTTCAAAATAATTTTTTTTTTCCTTATCCCATCAATCCCTACCCTGACCATCTACACCTTAAAAAAATATTAATGCCACTTTTATTTCATTTATAAATGAGTCTTTGTTTTACCCATTTTACCCATTTAATTACCCACTTTTAAATGGGTAATATGAGTTTGACTCGTTTTTTACCAATTTTAAATGAGTTGGGTACCCAACTCATTAAAGATGGGTACCCAACTCATTAAAGATGGGTAATTTGAATGGGTACCTATATAAATTACCCATTCTGTCATCCCTAATTATCCTTAAGAGAATGTGGAAGATTATACAATTTTAATAACACTTTGTTGAAGTAAATGATGGGAGGTATAATTAGCAATTGTTTTCATCTATTTTCTTCACCATCTGTGTGAGCAAACTTCTCTATGAATATTTGTCTTATTTTATCTTCATTCATCTTACATCTCAATAATTGTTCAATTTTTGCATATAAATTTGTAAATTTTTAGAAAATTGATATCCCGACTTTTATTTTCACACTGTGCTTATGGATTGTAAAATTTAACGTTTTTTTTCTTTAGATATAAGTGTAAAAAACACTAAACTATTACATTTTTTTGAATTTCATACATAAACTATTGAGAGTGTGAGTTTCATCATACCTAAACTATCACTTATTAGTCTGAGACACACATTAGTGGTGTGTGTAATGTACTCTCTCTTTTATTTGAAAATATCTTGACACATGGTATTCCACATGGATAAAAAATTCCACCTTGACAAAATTAAATAATAAACTATTAGTATTAATTAAAAATTAAAGATTAAAGTATTACTATCCCCCAAAAAAATAATTTAAAAAAAATTAAATTTTGGCTTAGATTATGACTAACCAGAACAACCAGCAGGCCCTAGTTCCTCCCAATGCTAATGTTGGGTCAGCTGCAGCTAGAGTCTGTGATTTTGTTAGGACGAATCCGCCTGAGTTTCTAGGGTCATATGTTAGAGAAGATCCCCAGAACTTCATTGATGAGGTCAACAAAATCTTTGGAGTGATGCAAGTGACTGTAAATGATAGGGTAGAGTTGGCATCCTACCTGCTCAAGGATGTAGCTCAAATATGGTTTAATCAATGGAAGGAAAACAGGGGTACTGATGCAGCTCTTGTGATTTGGGAATGGTTTACCGAAGCTTTTCTAGACAGGTTCTTTCCCAGAGAGTTGAGGGAGGCTAAGGCATAGGAATTCATGAATTTGAGGCAAGGTACAATGTCAGTCCAAGAGTACAGACTCAAGTTCACCCAGCTCCCCAGGTATGCTCCCCATATGGTTGCTGGTTCTACGGCGCATATGTCTATGTTTCTGTATGGTGTGTCTGACTTAGTGAAGTAGAGTGCAGGAATGTTATGTTATTAGATGAGATGAATATCTCTAGGCTCATGACTCATGCTCAGCAGGTTGAGGGAGATAATCATAGGGAAATGGCTAAGGACAACAAGAAGGCTAGGACAGGTAACTATGAGTACTCTCAGCAGAAATCGGGTGGCGGAAATTGCTCGTAGTTTCAGCAAAAATCTTCGGCTCCAGCACCTTCATCAGCTAGTGCTCCATCTCCCAGGTTTAGACAAGATCAGAAAAGTAGGGCACCAGGCTCTAAGTCTCAGGGGAGTATTTCAGGTAGCAGAACCTACCCAACTTGTCCAAAATATGGTAAGAACCATCCGAGCGAGTGTCTTGCAGGGAAAGAAGGGTGCCTTGGATTTGGTCAGTATGGCCATAGGTTGAGGGATTGCCCTTCTTCCAAACAGGGGTAAATAGGTAACAATAGCAGGGCTCAGTCTACAACTCCAGCAGTGCCAGCAGGTCGCCCAGCTCAACAGGGTACTTCATCTAATATAGGTGGCGGTCAGTGCCAGAACTGGTTGTATGCTCTTCAGGCTTGCCAGGACCAGGAAGATTCTCCTGAGGTGGTCACCGGTACGTTACGAGTCTTTCACTTAGATGTTTATGCTTTGTTAGATCCAGGGGCTACTCTTTCCTTTGTAACTCCCTATATAACAGTGACTATTGGTGTCAGTCCAGAAACTCTTTCAGAACCCTTCTCAGTCTCTACTCCAGTAGGTGACCCAGTTATAGCTAGATGGGTATACATAAATTTCCCTGTCACAGTCTCTCAGAAAGTCACCTCAGCAGATCTTGTAGAGTTAGAAATGGTAGAATTTGATGTCATTCTAGTCATGGATTTGTTACATTCCTGTTATGCCTCAGTTGATTGTAGAACTAGGATCGTTCGTTTTTAGTTTCCTAGCGAACCAGTTTTAGAATGGAAGGGTAGTAGCTCAGTGCCTATAGGTCGATTCATTTCTTACCTTAATGCCAGAAATATGATTTCCAAGGGGTATATCTATCATCTTGTTCGGGTTAAGGATTCTAACTCTGAAGCCCCAACTCTTGAGTCAGTTCCTGTAGTTAGTGAGTTTCCAGAGGTGTTTCCAGAAGATTTTCCCGGAGTTCCTCCCGGAAGGGAAATCGACTTTGAAATTGATATCCTTCCAGATACCCAGCCTATTTCTATTCCTCCTTAGAGAATGGCTCCAGCTGAGCTTAAGGAATTGAAAGAGCAGTTGAAAAACCTTCTAGATAAGGGCTTCATCAGACCTAGTATTTTTCCATGGGGTGCTCCAGTATTATTCGTGAAAAGAAAGATGGTTCTCTCAGGATGTGCATTGAATATTGGCAGTTGAACAAAGTCACAATCAAGAATAAGTACCCTATCCCCAGGATTGATGACTTGTTCGACCAACTTCAGGGTGCTAGCCTTTTTTCAAAAATAGACCTCAGATTTGGTTATCATCAGCTCAGAGTCAGAGATAGTGTTATCCTGAAAACAGCCTTCAGAACTTGGTATGGTCATTATGAATTTATAGTTATGTCATTTGGACTAACAAATGCTCCTGCAGCTTTCATGGATTTAATAAACAGGGTATTCAAGCAGTATTTGGACTTGTTCGTTATCGTCTTCATTAATGATATCCTCATTCACTCTAGGAATGAGGAGGAACATGCGACTCATTTGAGTGTTGTTCTGCAAACTCTCAAAGATCGCCAGTTATTCGCTAAGTTTAGAAAATGTGAGTTTTTGTTGCAATCTGTTACTTTCCTTGGTCATATAGTGTCTAGCGAAGGAATCCAAGTGGATTCTCAAAAGATGGAAATAGTGAAACAATGGCCCAGACCCACCTCTCCTATAAATATCAGAAGTTTCTTGGGTCTAGCAGGTTATTACAGAAGGTTCATGGAAGGATTTTCATCCATAGCTTCTTCATTGACTAAGTTGACTCAGAAGAAGGTCAAGTTCCAGTGGTAAGATGAGTGTGAGAAGAGCTTCGCAGAACTGAAAACTAGGTTGACTACAGCTCCTGTTTTGAGTCTACCAGAGGGTTCAGACGGTTATGTGATCTATTGTGATGCATCCAGAGTCGGCCTAGGTTGTGTGTTGGTACAGCGAGGTAAGGTTATAGCTTATGCTTCTGGGCAGCTTAAGGTGCATAAGAAGAACTACCCGACTCATGACCTCGAGCTTGCAGCAGTGGTGTTTGCACATAATTTTTGGAGACACTACTTATATGGTGTTCACGTAGATGTGTTCACAGACCATAAAAGCCTTCAATATGTTTTCACCCAGAAAGATTTAAATCTTCGCCAGAGGAGATGGCTTGAATTCCTCAAGTTCTATGACATGAATGTGCTTTACCATTCTGGTAAGGTCAATGTTGTAGCTGATGCTCTTAGCAGAATATCTATGGGTAGTGTAGCTCATGTTGAGGAAGAAAGGAAGGAATTGGCAAAAGATTTTCATCGGTTTGCTCGCTTAGGAGTTTGCGTTATGAGCATATCAGATGATGGTGTAACAATTCAGAATGGATCAGAATCTTCATTGGTAGCGGAGCTTAAGGAAAAGCAAGACAATGATTTGATATTGCTTCAACTAAAGGGTGCAGTCCATCAGGAGAGAGTTGAGGTTTTCTCCCAAGGGGGAGATGGTGTTCTTCGCTATCAGGGTCGATTATGTATTCCTAAGGTGGGTGAGTTGAAACAGCTGATACTTACAGAAGCCCATAATTCCAGGTATTCTATTCATCCAGGTGCCACTAAGATGTACCGTGATCAGCGGGAAGTCTTTTGGTGGAATGTCATGAAGAGGGATATAGCCGATTTTGTGGCTAAGTGCCCCAATTGTCAGCAAGTGAAAATAGAACATCCAAAACTAGGGGGTATGACTCAAGAGATTAACATTCCTACTTGGAAGTGGGAAGTGATCAACATGGACTTCATTACAGGTTTACCTCGTACTCGCAGACAGCATGACTCAATTTGGGTGATAGTTGACAGAGTTACTAAGTTTGCTCACTTTTTGGCTGTCAAGACTACAGATTCGGCGGAGGACTACGCCAAGATTTACATTAATGAGATAGTCAGGTTGCATGGGGTTCCTTTGTCTATCATCTCAGATAGAGGTCCTCAGTTTACCTCTCATTTCGGAAAGTCATTTCAGAAAGGTCTTGGTACCCAGTTTAATCTTAGCACAACATTTCATTCACAGACGGATGGACAGGCAGAGCGTACAATTCAGACTTTAGAGGACATGTTTAGAGCTTGTGTGATTGACTTCAGGGGTAGTTGGGATGATCACCTGCCTCTTATAGAGTTCGCCTGCAATAATAGCTACCATTCCAGTATTCAGATGGCCCCTTATGAGGCACTTTATGGGAGTAGATGTAGATCTCCAGTTGGTTGGTTTGAGGTAGGTGAAGTAGCCTTGATAGGGCCAGATTCGGTTCATGAGGCTATGGAGAAAGTTCAGCTCATCAGAGATAGACTTAAGACAGCCCAGAGT
Organism: Solanum etuberosum; assembly: GCA_029582245.1. Lineage (NCBI taxonomy): Eukaryota > Viridiplantae > Streptophyta > Magnoliopsida > Solanales > Solanaceae > Solanum > Solanum etuberosum. The sequence continues at coordinate 36,825 of JAJONR010002212.1, read as the reverse complement.
CAAGAAGTCCTATGCAGATGTAAGGAGAAGGGACTTGGAGTTCCAAATTGATGATTGGGTTTTCCTGAAAGTGTCACCTATGAAGGGGGTGGTGAGGTTTGGCAAGAAAGGGAAGCTCAGTCCTAGATATGTAGGCCCTTAAAAGATATTAAAAAGGGTTGGTAAAGTGGCTTATGAGTTAGAGTTGCCAGCAGAACTAGCAGCAGTCCATCCGGTATTTCACATTTCCTTGTTGAAGAAGTGTGTGGGTGATCCAACATTTATAGTGCCATTAGAGAGTGTGGCTGTGAATGATAGTTTCACTTATGAGATGAGTCGGTTGAAACTCTTGATCGTCAGGTTCGAAGGTTGAGAAACAAAGAAGTCACTTCAGTGAAGGTTTTGTGGAGGAGTCAGTCCGTAGAGGGAGCTATTTGGGAAGCAGAAGCAGCCGTGAAGGCCATGTATCGTCATCTCTTTCCTTCCGATTCCATTCCAGCTTGAGTTAATAGTTTCTCTCCAGTTTTTCAGTCATTCATGCGTAGATTCAGTCTAAGTATCTTGTTACTTCAGCTATACTTGCAATTTCAGCGTATTTGCATGTTCTTGGAACTTAGTTTAGTCAGATTTCAGTTTTCACAAATTAGTGGAAGGGTTTGAAGCTCTTTCCCTCCATATTCAGCTAGTTTGTAACACCTCGGAAACCAGACTTAGAAAATACATCAGAAAAACACATGACCTAGTGAACCACAACAGGGTTCACGGACCATGAGAGGGACAACGGTCCGTTGACCTGCCCGTGGACTCAGCCCTTCCGAGCATAGGTGGACCACAGAGCCCTTCACGGGCCGTGGACCACCTCACGGGCTGTACTGGCACTCGTGGGAGCCAGGAAGAGTCTACCAGGCCTAGATGCCAGACAACAGGACCCTTCACGGGCCGTGGTCCTGACGACAGAACGTGGTAGCGCCCGTGGAAGCCGTCCCAGAAACCAATATCTACTGTACCAAGGACCACGACCGGCTTGACGGTCCGTCAGAGGGGCCCGTGGTCAGCCTCATCAGCTTTTAAGTGAGGGCTCGTTTGGTCTTTTCCCTATGCGTTGGACACCTAAACTATGTCGTTTAACCCCTAAACTACGTAGTTTTAGTCAGTTTTAGCCTAGTAACTTAATTAGAACATACCCTAGTCAACTCATTCTCCAAATTTTTTTCAAGTTGAACGAAAAGAAGGAGAAAGAGTCGACCAAGCCTTCTCCAAGAATGCAACAAGGTTTCTTCAGTTCCAGCCACGAAATCAAAATATATCTCCGTGAAATTCGTCACCAGGTATGTGGGATTTCACTAGTGGGTTCCTTTCACCCATTAGGTCCTTAGATTTCAGTCAGAATCTTGATTCCCTTCATATTATCTAGGCCTAGGGTTTTCTTGAATGTTGAAATTGTTGGGTTTTAGCTGTTAGAATGATCCAAATCAGATTATCATATTGTTGCTTAGTTCCTTGCATGAAATTCAGAACCCTAGTGGTGTAGATTCGTTTAGTTCATGAATTACACTAGCTAGGACAATTTAAACAGATATACATGCCTCAGATTTCGAATGTCTCATTGTCAGTTATAAATTTCGCATTCTCAGTTAGCATGTCAGAATAATGAGCTATCCAGTATAATTCAATTATGTTACATTATTCATATTTCTAGTTGGGAGTAGGCTTAGACCGAGTGGACTAGGGTTCAACGTACCCAAATAGTCCAAAAAATACGTGCCCGCATAGGTTTATAAGTCCCCTCTGTGGGTATTACATTTAGTGATCACGCCAGTCATGCCTCTATACCCTTGGCAAGGTATATTGGGTCCTCTCGATGGGGCGTATACATCGGACTCCACGTTTAGCTCACGTGGTTTTATGTCAGTTATTAGTAGCTCCCACAATCAGACTCTAGTGCACTTGACCAGGTTTCCAGTTATATTTCAGTATTCAGTTTCAGCATGTTATATACTTGGTCATTGCATTCAGTTTAGTTCAGATTCAGTATCTTTTCAGTATATTTTTCATGTTTAGATTTAATTATTGATCAATATGATTTACTTCAGTTATATATTGTTCACCTTTATCCTATCCTGCATGCTCAGTACATTCCAAGTACTGACACATACTCTGCGCTACATCCTTTCATGATATAGGTTCAGGTACTCAGCATCCAGATCACGCATAGATCGGTTCCCGATCTCCAGTAAAACAGCTTCAATGGTGAGTCCTCATACTTCGAGGACAATAGACATGCTTTAGACTTTAGTCTTTTTATTCAGTTTTAATTTTGCTAGAGTTAGCTGGAGGCATGTCCCAACAACTTTAGTCAGTTAGAGGATTTTTCAGACATAGTATTAGATTCAGCTTTAGTTTTAAGTTTGATCTTCCAGTTGTTATTAAACTCATAGTCTTTTATATAATCAGATTAGTATTGGGTATTCCCCATTTTCCAGTTAATTATGGTTTTAAGCTTCCGCATAGTATATTTTATTCAGTAATCTTTTAGTATGCTTATGATATGCCAGCTCAGGGTTAGCTTGGGGTCACTCGTGATCCTAGCTCCCGTGTTAACGTAAGGGGGTTAGCCTCGGGGCGTGACAATTTCCTTAGTTTATTTAGAGGACAAGAAATTCCATGAAACAAACACTCTTGTAGCATCCAAGTATATTCGATAAACAATATTCAAATTATTGTTTCAAGTTTCTCAGTTTCTTCTCATGGACAATAACGTTTGTAAGTCATGATTTTTGCGTTATTACTATTTTGTTTTATCCTAACGTAGAGAAGACAATTATTTTAATTGATTTGTCCCTTTTCTAATAACTTATTTTGTCCACCAAGTCATTTTGCAACAAAACAAATCAACAAAACCCCTTAGATTGATAAACTTATACTTATATTATGTCCATCTGGTTTGATGACTTTGTGATGAACTTGCAACTGCTGGTGCACGTGTATCAAAGCTGGAACTCATTGTTAAAATTCTCAATGAACTCGGATCTTAATTTCGAGAACTCTCTATTGTCATTTGTGCTCGGGATTCAATAATTTCCTATGAAGAGCTTTAGGAAAAGCTTATGGATCACGAGCTTTTCCTTAAGTATGAGGAAGACAAGAAGCCACTATCAACTAATATCACCGCTGCTGTAGCACAAAAGACCAACTCAACTCCTCCTCACTAGGGTAACGATAATTACTTTCGCAATTGTCGTACAGGTGCGAACACTCCTCCCAACAATAAGCAATGACAGGCACAACCATGGTGCTCACAAAGAAACAACTAGCAGCGGCCCTTTGACAAGAACCTTCACTGCCAACTATGTGATCGCGCGGGTTATTTTGCTAGAGTCTACAGATCTCAGTCCCATAACCATCTGCAAGCCTGGGAAAACTTTACGGATCGTTTAACTCCTCAAAGGACCCCATGTATCATGGAAATTGGAGCCACTCATCATATTGCGTCTTATGCTCAAAGCCTAGCCCACTGTACATGACTACCACGACACCGAATGTAACACCCCAGATATATTTTGAGCTAAGACTCGAACCATCCTTTGTTGTGTGTAGGATTTTACGGAGGAATTTAAAATTTTCTTAAGTGTTAAGATCACTAGATATAGCACCTTGAGTTCCAAAAAGAATTAAAGATAATTCATTCAAGTCATTCTTTAGTTCTTTTAATTTTTGTTCAACTTCAAACGACCATCACTTTCCGTACATGATGAGTTAGGAGACCCATAAGATATCCAATGAAAGATCTCTGAGTGATCTTTCAAACGCCACTGAGTTTTCTAATTTTCGAGCTCGTCTAAGGGAGATATGCCCGTTTGAAGTTAGACTATCCATTTAAGGAAAGTTACCCGGATTTAAGAGGGGTATTTTTGTCTTATACTTACCCTATCAGACTTAATTCATTTTTAGTAATTAAATAGGGGTCTAAACTGACTTGGTTCAGTTTACACAATCATAATTCACGCTAGGGTTTTAGAAAAAAGTTCAAGAAAAGAAAAGAGGAAAAAATTCAATGTTTCATCAAGTTCTTGAGGTTTCGTTGCGGATTTCGCCAAGGGTTTGATCCCTAAGAGGTATGTAAGCTTCCATAGTGTTGGGTTCGTTCACTCAAGTGCCAATCATGATTTATTCAGCGTAATTTCGCTCTTGAAATTTAAGGATTTAAGTTCTTGATGAGTTCTGTGTTCTTGAAGTTTCATTCTAAATCTTGTTTTGTTGGGATTTTAATGAGTTCTTGAGATGAAAGTTAGGAGTTTGAGAGTTGTTTTTGAGTAGATTTTTGGGTACTTAGGTTAGGTATTCAAATCTAAGTAAGTTGGGAAGAAACCATTCGATTCTAGGTGAATTAGAGCAAAAAATCCAAGAAGAAAAATTCTTCGGGAAGATCTGGGGAGAGGCTGGGGTGCTGCACCCCCGATGCGCCAGAAGGTCTGGGGTGACGCACCCCCGATGTGCTAGAAGGCCTGGGGCGGTGCGCCCCTGATGCGCCAGCAGTTCGCCATAAACAAGTCTCTGAAGTTCAGGGGCTGGCGCCCCGCGCCAGCAGTGCGCCAGGGTTGCCTGCCCCCACCCTTTTTTAGTCTTTTAGCCCGTCTAAGTTCTCTTAAAGTGTTCCTTCACTCACTATTGACTCTAACTACTCTAAACTACTTCCAAGCACCTATAAATCTTTCATAACATGAATCATAACCTTGAATTCATTATTCAAATTCAAGGTAGAGTTAAGAGCTAAGTCTTGAGAGTTCTTTCATGTCTTTTGAAGAGTCTCCTAAAGTTTCTAATTACTTGTTTCAAGACTCAAGTAAGTGAACATGAGAGTGTGGAGAACGTATTCATGAGTGTACACTATTATCAAGATCCTTCTTGTCATGAATAATAACTCTTGAATTCATAATTCAAATTCGAGAAAGAGTTAAAGGTAGAGTTCAAGAAAGTCTTTTAGTACAATTGTGAATACTTTGAGATCAACTATCGATTTGAGCTATGTTTTGAGGAAGTAAGTATAAGAATGAGAAGAGTCGTATACATGAGTTCCATAATTTTATTTAGACCCTTGATTCGAGTCGTTCATGCCCATAATTTCCGCATGAGTATTGAGTTTCTAAACCCTTTGAGATTATATTCCTAATCAGGGGGCTATTACATGTTACTTATTGAAGTCCTTGAGTTGAGTTGTTCATTCCCATAATTCTGCATGAACCCTATGAGTCGAGCAGTCTTGAGATGAGAAGTATCATGAAGTCCTTGAGTTGAGTTGTTGATACCTATAATTCCGCATGAACCCTATGAGTCGAGCAGTCTTGAGATGAGAAGTATCATTGAGTCCTTCAGCTGAGTAGTTCATGCCCATAATTTCACATGAACCCTATTTTGAGAAGTCTTTTGCAAACCTTTTTAAAACTTTTTTCAAGACTTGAGCATATGAGTTTGAGAAACAGTAGCGTTGAGTTCATTTCTTTCAAAATTAATAAATGGGAACTAAGTATTCCCAAGAAAAAATGTTTTCACATTTAAAAGAGGAGGAAACTGAGATTTCCAAAAGAGTTTTGAGCATTTTGAGTAACATCTCTTTTAAGAGAAAGATTTTTCAGTAATAATCTCAAAACACAGTAAGAGTTATGTTCTTAAACATATGAGCTAGATATATTTTGGGAGTAGTATTGAGCACCGATATGGGGGAGAGTTCTAACAATTCACAGCCCCCATAAACCATGTAGCCAACGTGGGTACAAAAGGTCATACTTTTTAGACGATTCCTTATTTATTTTTAGCATAGACTAGTGGATCCATTTAGTTGTGGAGTTCTATACCTCGGAAAAGTATAGGACAGTTCTGGCAGCATGGGCGAGACGCTGTATTATCACATAGCTCATAGTGATGGTTGTCTGTTAGAGAATCTCCCACAAAGTTATATTGTATTTTTATATACAAATTGAGTTGTTATTGTATTCTTCAATACATTGAGTTTCTATCTACTATTTTAAAAGATTTCCATATATTGCATTTTTATTATTGCTTTATCCTTGAGTATCTTGAGTTGAGTACCTTTTAGTTGAGTATCATATCTTTGAGTTGAGTATCTAATCTTTGAGTTGAGTATCTTATTCTTGAGTTGAGTTTAGTTGAGTGAGTTGAGAAGAGGTAAGTATGTTTCCATTTTATCAAGTTCAAGCTTAAGTTTATGCTTTAGAATTCCCCTCACATGCTCGTACATTCCATGTACTGAGCCATTTGGGATGCATCATTTCATGATGCAGATACAGGTATTCAGGATCAACAACAGGTGCTTTGTTTAGGTCATGTGATATTCCAGTCAGCTTTGGTGAGCCTTTTTATATTTCGGAGGACTTTACCTTTACCTTACAGTTAGTAGTTTTGAGATGTCATGGGTCTTGTCCCGATATCCTTCGGTAATAGTAGAGGCTTCATAGATATACAAAGTTGAGTATTTTTCAGTATGTATCTTCTTTGAGTTGTTTTTACAAACTCTGAGTTTATCTATTGAGTAGTTTTCCGATCTTTTTAAAGATTGATTATTTAAGTTATTGAACATAATTCAGTTTTTAAGCTTTTGTATGCTTAATTAGTCTTCTGCTTGTAGTCAGCCAGGATGATGGTTCGCTTGGGGACCAGCAATGGTTCTCGAGTGCTGGCCACGTCCAGGGTGTAGGCTCGGGTCGTGACAAACTTTGTATCAGAGAACATAGTTCAAGAGTCCTATGGTGTCTATGAAGCCATGTCTGTAGTGTCCTAGTTATCGGTGTGAAGGGTGCCACATCTATAATTAGGAGGCTGCAACATTTAGTAACTATTTAACTTCTTTCATACTCTTAATCGTGCAATAGAGCTATGCCATAAAGATTTATTCATACTCGTGCATTTCTCAGATTCATTCGACTACCCGTCACACTAGAGGTGGTTGAAAAGAAAAGTCAATTCTTTATCGATGAGTTGCTATTAGCAAGAGTCTTGAGGAAGTCATGAGACTCCAGAGCGGCTTGAGAGAAGCCCATGAGTGAGTTAAGTGTTGAGTTTCAGAGGAATGCACTCATGTTCATATGAATCGTGTGTTTGAGCTAAAAGCGAGTTGTACACTCTTCCCTAAATCTTATTCAGCTGAGACCTTTAAGAGGATGGCATGTTTAGAGCTTGGGTAGTATTTTCACCCTAAAAGATAGTATGAATTACGAGATTATGAGCAGTAGTAGTGAAAATACCCAGAATTAGAGGAAAGTATGCAGAGGTTCAATAATCTAAGGAAAGGAGATAGTGGTGGGGCAAATTATGTGATTGCAATCATGCACCCAGTCAGTTAGAAGTAATGAGTTTCCCGTATGAGTAAAATAAGGAATAATAATATTGTAGATAGTTCTATATAGAAGGAAGAGGAATAGTTAATAGTCATGATGAGATAGAGTATATATTTTTTTTAACCAGAATAGAGTTGATGTCAATGTGCCATCGTGTTAGAGAAGATTAAATTCATATGTTGAATAATCAAGTAGAGTATTCATGAGGTGGTAGACCCAAGCTAGGCTTATGGATTTTGAAGGGGGAAACCCCATGGTATTCAGAGGATGATAGAACTCTTTGAGAGATAATGCGCAGTAAGTGAGTAAGTAGTACCTAAGTTGCGAAGTCGAATATGATGGTAATTTGTGAGTATGGAGACTAAGAGGTAAGGATTGACTACTTGTCATAAGGTCCTAGTGAATGGGTGCTTCTAAGTTTGCATCCAGTAGTTGTAAGTTAGTATATTAAGCGAGCAATCATATTGATATTCGGGTTTAGTAATAAACATTAAGCTTGAATTTGAGATGAGTGTCTTGATCAAAAGGATGGCAACACGAAGGTGATGATGTTGTCTTGAGATTTTAACTAGAAGACGTGACATAGAATAGGTGAAGAATTGAGGTGATTAGCTGCAATAAATATGAGTGATACAAGTGAGATACCATAAACCTCTTGATAAGGGCACTGAAGTGTGGCTAAGTCATAAGAGTAAAAAGAGAATTACGAGGTGTAACGAGAGGGTATGTAATCAAAAGAGGTTAAAAGAAACACCTTAGAAAGAAGTCTTAGTACCTGCTTATAGAGAGTTCGGTAGTCATGAGATAAGCTTCTCCCGAGTGTTAGAGTAAAAGAGAATGTAGAATAGTTAGAGATGTTGGAATAGGTCCATAGCCTTCAAGTGTCCGCTTTAGACCTAAGGGGGAGATGATAAGATTAAAAATCTAGTCATGTGTTGAGAATAAGATAGTAATGAGTTCAAAAGAGTATGGGAGATATCTTTTCATAGGTCCTTTTAGTAACGGAGTAATGCTAGAAAGAGAAGGTTAATGATCCTATCGTGATAATGATGGTATTATAATTCTGTCTAAGGTTATAAATGAGGAGGAAGAAGAGAATGAGGTTTTACTATGAGAAATAGCTAAATGAGAGCCCTTAGTTGGTTCCGAATAGTAATGCGGGAAAATTCTAGTTGGTATGGCAGAGATGATAAGAGTAACCCCGTTCCATACCCAGTCCAACCATCATTTGAGGACGAATGAACCCAAGGGGGAGATATTGTAACACCCCATAAATTTTTTGAGCTAAGACTAGAACCATCCTTCATTATGAGTAGGATTTTACGGAGGAATTTAAAATTTTCTGAAGTATTAAGATCACTAGATATAGCACCTTGAGTTCCAAAAATAATTAAAGAGAATTCATTCAAGTCATTCCTTAGTTCTTTTAAATTTTGGGTCAACTTCAAATGACCATCACTTTCAGTACAAGATGAATTAGGAGACCCATAAGATATCAAATGAAAGATCTCCGAGTCCTCTTTCCAACGCCACCAAGTTTGCTAATTTTTGAGCTCGTATGAGGGAGATATGTCTGTTTGAAGTCAGGCTGTCTATTTAAGGAAACTTACCCAGATTTAAGAGGGGTATTTTGGTCTTTTCCTTACCCTATCAGATTTAATTCATTTTTAGTAATTAAATAGGGGTCTAAACTGACTTGGTTCAGTTTACACAATCATAATTCACGCTAGGGTTTTAGAAAAGAGTTCAAGAAGAGAAAAGAGGAGAAAAGTCAAGGTTTCGTCAAGTTCTTGAGGTTTCGTTGCAGATTTCGCCAAGGGTTTGATCCTTAAGAGGAATGTAAGCTTCCATAGTATTGGGTTCGTTCAACCACGCACCAATCATGATTTATTCAGCGTAATTTCTCTTTTGAAATTTAAGGATTTAAGTTCTTGATGAGTTCTGTGTTCTTAAAGTTTTATTCAAAATCTTGTTTTGTTTGGATTTCGATGAGTTCTTGAGATGAAAGTTAGGAGTTTGAGAGTTGTTTTTGAGTAGATTTTTGGGTACATAGGTTAGGTATTCGAATCTAAGTATGTTGGGAAGAAACCATTCGATTCTAGGCAAATTAGAGCCAAAAATCGGAGAAGAAAAATTCATCGGGATGTTCTGGGGAGAGGCTGGGGCGACGTGCCCCCGATGCGCCAGAAGGTCTGGGGCGACGTGCCCCCGATGCGCCAGAAGGTCTGGGGTGATGAGCCCCCGATGCCCCAGAAGGCTTGGGGTGGCGCACCCCTAATGCGCCAGAAGGTCTCAAGACTGCTCGACTCAATCGTTTAGCTCGTATAAGTTCTCTTAAAGTGTTCCTTCACTCCCTATTTATTCTAACTACTCTAAACTACTTCTAAGCACCTAGAAATCATTCATAACATGAATCATAAACTTGAATTCATTATTCAAATACAAGGTAGAGTTAAGAGCTATGTCTTGAGAGTTCTTTTGAGTCTTTTGAGGAGTCTCCTACAGTTTGTAATAACTTGTTTCAAGACTCAAGTAAGTGAGCATGAGAGTGAGGATAACGTATTCATGAGTCTACACTATCATCAAGATCCTTCATGTCATGAATAATAACTCTTGAATTCTTAATTCAAATACAAGAAAGAGTTAAGAGTAGAGTTCAAGAGATTTTCTTAATCCAATTGTGAATCCTTTGAGATCAACTATAGATTTGAGCTAAGTTTTGAGGAAGTAAGTATGAGAATGAGAAGAGTCGTATACATGAGTTTCATATTTTTATGTATACCCTTGAGTTGAGTCGTTCATGCCCATAATTTTTGCATGGACTCCATAAATTGACTTTGAGAGGAGTAGTATCTTCAAGTTCTAAGCCTTGAGTATTGATTTCCAAACCCCTTTGAGATTATATTACTAATCAAGGGGCTATTACATCTTACTTTGTGAAGTCCTTGAGTTGAGTTGTTCATGCCCATAATTCCGCATGAACCCTATGAGTCGAGCAGTCTTGAGATGAGAAGTATCATGAAGTCCTTGAGTTTAGTTGTTCATGCCCATAATTCCGCATGAACCCTATGAGTTGAGCAGTCTTGAGAAGAGAAGTATCATTGAGTCCTTGAGTTGAGTAGTTCATGCCCATAATTCTGCATGAATCCTATTTTGAGAAGTCTTTTGCCAATATTTTTAAAACTTGTTTTAAGACTTGAGCATATGAGTTTGAGAAAGAGTAGAGTTGAGTTCATTTCTTTCAAAATGAATATATAGGAACTAAGTATTCCCAAGAGAAAATGTTTTCACATTTAAAAGAGGAGGAAACTGAGATTTCCAAAAGAGGTTTGAGCAGTTTGAGTAACATCTCTTTTAAGTAAAAGATTTTTGAGTAGTAATCTCAAAACACAGAAATAGTTATGTTTTTAAACACATGAGCTAGGTATAAAAGAGGAGGAAATTGATAAAAAAAAAGATATTATGTGTTATTTGTTTGTCAATTTTCAAAATACATGTGGTTGTTCACTTTAAAATAAAAAAATGAAACTCTAGAAGTTTTTCAAAATTTGCATCTATTGCTTGAATGGAGGTTTAACACCAAAATTCAATCTTTTTACACTGATGGTTGTTGCAACTTTCAAAGTTTATAGTTCTATCTCAAAAACATATGACATAAAGCACTTAGTGTAACCCCTATATACTCCACAATGAGTTTCTCTAGTCGAATGACCACACCGACATGTTATTGAAATTTTTGGAACGTTGTTGCACCAAGCGTCTTTACAATCACACTTTCGGAGTTTTGCCTGTTTGCAAGTTGTTTATCTTATAAATAGGCTAACTACACCTAATCATCAGTATAAAAGTCCATTTGAAATTTTATTTCAAACTATGCCCAAGTATAACTCAACAAAAATATTTGGTTGCCTCTGTATCCATGACTCAAACAAATTAGAGCCCCATTCGACACCATATGTTTATTTAGGATTTTTTAATAAACACTATTGTCATCAATGTTTTTATCCTTTAGCTTCAAAAATTTATTTATCACCTGACGTCTTAATTTTTGGAAAATCAGTTCCCATTTTACAATATTTTTTCCCATTCAAAAACAAAACAAAATAAAAATGTATCTTGAGAAATCCATTCAACTGAACAAAGACTCAAAGTTCAAATGATTCTTGTGAGCTTGCTTCACAGATTATGCAGAAGCCCGTGGAAACGTGGACATGGATTCAACCATCTTCACTGCCCCTTCAGGTGCCACTGTCTTAGGTGATTCCACTTCTCCCTAATCTGATACTTCTTCTCCTTCTCCAATGCCTCCGCTGCCTCCTCCCCTTACCATCCAAAATTATGTTTCTAGCCATAGTTCACCACAACCAACTGTTTCAACCTCAGTAGTTCAGACTTCTCCCAGTTAAATGCTCAGTCGCAAAACACAATTATCACTTACCAACGCCAAAATAAGTCCACTGGTCCTTTGACCAAGAACCCTATAGTACAACCCTCTTCCTCATCACTTTTACCACCTCCCATGGCCACAAAACCTTCCCTTATTGCCTCTACCTCGACAGCGATGCCCACTCATCACATATTTAGTCGATCTAAGACGAATAGCCTTAAGCCTAAACAATTACACAGTGTTGTTTAAACCACTCCCTCCCTACCTAGAACCTTTAGGAAAGCTCAAAATATTCCACACTAGCATGAAGCTATGAAAAAACAAATTTGAGCCTTAGTTTGAAACCGGACATGGGAGTCGATAACATGTGATCCTTTAAAAATTGTGGTGGATTGTAAGTGGAATTTTTAGGTTTAATATAATTATGATGGTTCTATTGACAGGAATTAAGCTCGCCTGGTTTCTAAAGGGTTCACAGAAGGACCTGGACTTGATTTTCAATGTACTTTTGGTCATGGGGTAAAGCCTGCAACTGTTCGACTCGTTCTTGCTTTTGCAACATAACAAAGCTGGCCCATTCGACAACTTGATATCAATAATGCCTTCCTGTAAGGTCATCTTGATGATGAAGTCTATATGCGCAAACCACCTAGTTTTGAAGCTTCTACACATCCGACGCATGTTTGCAAGCTGCACAAAACTATATATGGCCTCAAGCAAGCTCCCAGGGCCTGGTACACAGAACTCAAAAATTACTTGGTTACTTTGGGATTTATTAAATCCCAATCTGATTCTTCATTGTTCATCCTGCATAATTTTGAGTTTACTATTTATGTTCTAGTATATGGTGATGACATAATTGTCACGGGTAATCAGATTTGTGATGTTCAAAGCATTATTGATAATATTGCAACCTGGTTCTCACCGAAGGTTCTTGGTCCACTTCATTATTTTCTTGGTGTTGAAGTCTTAACTTATCCCGATTGTCTTTTGTTGTGTCAACAACGATACATTACAGATCTGTTGCAGGAAGTTAATATGCACAATTGCAAGGGTGTTCCAAAATCGATGGCTTTGAATGTTGTTTTTCCGGAGTCTTCAGAAGATTCTCTAGTTGATGGCTCTCTGATGAGTCTGAGATTTTGACTCATTTAAGGCTTATTTTTCATAGTTTTATTGTCCTCGATGCCTATTTCACGCTCTAAACTGATGTTTCAATGCTAATATGCAGATCAAAAGGCAAAAGAGCAAGGCAAGGACAATAATGGATAAAAGAAAGAAGAAAAGTAAAGCCGAAGGCCATCGAAGACACTTGGCAACTCTTCGAGTAGTCCCTTGGCTCGCCTAAAGTCACAGGGTGCCAGCCCTTGAAGAAGAGAAATTGGGCGAGGTAATATACATTTCGGCGACCCGCCGAATGGTTTGGCGAAGGAGGCTCAGATCGCCTAATATTACAGAATGGTTGGTGAAGACACAAGCAAAACGACGATTGTTAAGGACAAAGGGTGCATCGCCGATTAGGTCGGCGATCCCGACCTCGATCGCCTTAGTTTACAACAGTTAAATGGTGATAATTCAAGATCAAAAGGCGATGAGAAGGAGCATTTGGCCTGTCGCCGACTTGCTCGGTGACACTCGAGTTATACCACTGAACAACCCTAGAGGCCAAATTCTGAGAAAGTAAAAATGGATTTTTTTAGGAAAGATAACATCATCCGATCATTGTGAAAACTTATAGTTTGATCGAAAACATTGTTGTTGCTTAGTTTTTGAAGCATTTTTCAAGTAATTGTTGAATTGGGTTTTGGAATTGAAGCTACATTGAATCATTGTAAGGGTTTGGAGATTAATACCCAGCTATGGAGAATGTAATCGGTATTGATTTCTTACTTTTTATGATGTGTAGCTAAAACCCCTATTCTTGGGGGTATGATTATGACTAATTGTCTAATTTAGCTTATGGGTGTTAGGGGTTATTGATTTTAATGCTGTTTTGAAGTGGGTTTGATTTATAGCTAAGCTTCAATATATGAATTGTAGTGAAGATTGTAGTTCTAATTTAGTACTTTATGCTTTCTTAAGAAAGAGGTGTGCAGTCAAGGTTATAAATCAGCGTTTGTAGTGATTGGGTCGTTGTGGGTTCAGCTCGAGAGAGTGAATTCTATACTCGGTTCTACCTATCTAGCTCGAGAGACTAGATAAAGTGAGGTATTGGGCTGTGTATAGTGTTATGCTTGTCGAGGTTCAGAGAACTCCCTTGAATCGTAATAGTTGTTTGAGAGAAAGCTATTGTATCTAAAGTCTAGCCAATCCGCTGAGATTTAACAAACTTTAGTAATTACCGATCACCCATTTAGTGAAATTGATAATTATTCGGTCACACCCCCAAGTACCCCTTAATTACTTGAATACTCCCCTGCTGTTCGTAATTGCTTTAGTTGTTAGTTGACATTCATATTCTGCCTTTTGACATTTGTGTCACCCCTTTTACTTATCTAATTGAATTCGATAATTTCTATTCTTATAATCGATTAGACCACTTTTATAACTTCATAGTTGAATTCAAACTTGTACTGCTCCCTGTGGGTTCGACCTCAACTCATTTGTTGGGTTTTACACTAGATTACGATCGTCTACACCTAGTATTGGATGAGGTGTAGTTGAGCATTAATCAAAATGGCGTCGCTGCCGGGGAGTGGTGTTTAGAATTCTCTTAATGAAGTTTGAATTTTGATCTTTTTGTGTTGTAGTTAAATCGACTTACCTTGTGTTGTGAGCTGTTTGTGAATCAGGTGACAAGATGAGTGCAAATGGAAGCACCGTGAACCAACTTGGTCACCAAGATGATGCTGGTGACTTCAATCATCCATATGAAGCTCAATTGGGGAGCGTAGGTGCTATTCACTTACCTTCGGTTGTGGTTCATGCTACATTCCCTGTGACAAACACGATGCTTCAACTCTTGCTAGCTAAGGGTGTATTTGGAGGGCTGGATCATGAGAACCCCCATGACCATATTCGGAACTTTGTAGATATATGTAGTCTTTTATCGCTCAAAAATATATCGCAAGAATCAGTTTGGCTCCGGTTGTTCCCTTTCTCCTTGATGGGGGAGGCAACCAATTGGTTAGGAGGTGTACCAAGTGACTCCATTACGTCATGGGAAGAGCTTACAGAGGCATTATACATAAGATTCTTTCAACCCAAAAAAATTATGAAATTACGAGACAACATCCAGAACATCAAGCGAGTAGAAGGGGAACCGATTCATGAAACTTGGCTGAGATTTAAATAGTTGCTACTACAATGTCCTACTCATGGCTTCCGGGTAATGTGATACTTCAATATTTTTACTCAGTGAACAAAGGAGTAGCTGACCAGTTGGCCCGAGGAGGGATGATGTTACAACCATTTGAGGTAGCCTCGTCCCTTCTTGATGAAATGACAAAGATAAATCGGGCATGGTATACTCAAGAGGACCAAGTGTCTCCCTTATATTTAGGATGACAAAGGATCAACTTGAAAAGGAGAAAGAGCGGGATGAGAATATTAGCAAAATGATGTCACAAATGGAGTTGTTGAGAAAACAAGTGCTAGAAAGCATTGGTGACCACAAAGATGTAAAAAGAGTGTTTAGACTTGCAGAGGTTTCTCACCCAAGCTATTTAAAGTTGGGTGGGAATCAAGGTTGGAACTCATATAATGAAGAAGAATGGAGGCTACACAATCAAGATTAGACTGAACAAAATGACCGTCGGAAGAGAGAAGATAGTCATGAAGAGTACCACACGCAATCAAGTGACATCCCAAGATCTAAGGGTAGTTCAGGCAACCTACGAGTAGATGAACTGTTGTCGCGTATCCTAGATAAGGATGAAGGATCTGATGACATGCTTAAGGAGATGAAAGATGATTTCTCATCATTGAATAATAGGTTAAATTCTCACGCGGATGCAATCAAGCAACTTGAAGGTCAAATGAGCCAACTTTCAGCTCAATTAGAAACTAAAATATTTGAAAGGAGTGAAGATGAGTGTGCAACAAGTTTGAGGGCTGATAATGACAAAGATTTGGCAGTTGTGACTCGAAGTGGGAATATAGCAGTCGGTAATGTGAAGGTTAATGATGGGAAAAACACTTATGAAGAAGGAAAAGAAATTGTTGAGGAAGAGAGGTCCATTCAAGCACCGGAAAATTATATGCTCAAAGAGGAGGAAGAGAGTCCAAAGCAATGCCCCACCGAAGAGTTGCAAAAACCTAAAGAAACGGATACATCATCTCCAAAGCTAGTGCAACCTCTTCCCAAAATAAATCCCCCATTCCCTCAACGTCTCAAAAAGAGAAATGAAGATGAAAAGTTCAAGAAATTCCTATCCGTGTTCAAGACACTTTCTATTAACCTTCCTTTAGTGGAAGCATTATTGGAGATGTCGGGATATGCAAAATTCATGAAGGAGCTGGTCACTAAGAAGAGAAGCATGGACTTCGAAACAATTGAAGTTT
Source organism: Solanum etuberosum (assembly GCA_029582245.1). Lineage (NCBI taxonomy): Eukaryota > Viridiplantae > Streptophyta > Magnoliopsida > Solanales > Solanaceae > Solanum > Solanum etuberosum. Next base: position 20,604 of record JAJONR010002212.1, on the reverse strand, counting down.
CTCATAATTGTAGTGCTATTATGACTAGCGATGTGATTACAAAGAAAGAGGATCCAGGGGCATTCACTATCCCATGTACGATTGGTATGCTTCAGTTTGCCAAAGCTTTATGTGATTTGGAGACGAGTATAAACTTGATGCCATATGCAATCTTCAAACAACTTGGGCTGGGTGAACCAAAATCCACAACAATGCGGCTTCTTATCGCGGACCGGTCTATCAAATACCCCGTTGGGATACTTTATGACATATTGGTGAAGGTTGATCGATTTATCTTTCCGGTTGATTTTGTTATTCTAAATTGTGAAATTGATGCGGAAGTTCCTATTATTTTGGGTAGACCATTTTTGGCAACCGGAATAGCTCTAGTGTATGTTGAAAGTGGTGAGTTAAAGTTCCGGGTAAATAATGAGGAGGTCACCTTCAATGTGTGCAAATCAATGAAGCAACCTAGTGACATTCATGTAGTTTCAACGATTGATGTGATTGATGAAGAAGTGGCTAGTGTGAGTGAAATAATGTGTATGGGTGAACCTCTTGAGGCTGTTCTTTCGAATTATGATGAGACCGAAGTTCAAGGGTATGATGAAGTGGTAGCTGCTCTATCGGGACTAGGTACGTACTCCAGAAACCCATTGAAGCTAGACATTGATCTAAAGAATTGAGAGAGTCCCCCCGCTAAACCATCCACTGAGGAACCTCCAAAGCTTGAGTTGAAAGGGCTCCCTGCTCATCTTCGGTATGCATTCTTGGGGGCAAATAATACCTTGCCCGTTATCATTGCAGCAGACTTTCTTGAGTGGCAAGTGAAATTGCTTCTTGAGGTGTTGAAACATTACATCAAGGAAATAGGATGGACAATTGCTGATATTATACGTATTCCATCTGAAATTTGCACTCACAAAATCCAATTGGATAGTGAATGCAAACAAAGTGTTGAGCATCAAAGAAGACTAAACCCACCTACGCAAGAGGTGGTGAAGAAAGAGACCATTAAATGTCTAGACGCAGTCGTGGTGTACCCTATTGCAGATAGCAAATGGGTAAGTCCCGTGCAATGTGTGCCCAAGAAAGGAGGCATCACGGTGGTCCCGAATGATAAAGGAGAACTTGTACCTATGAGGCCGGTCAATGGATGGAGAATATGCATGGACTACCGGAAGCTAAATTCTTGGATCGAGAAAGATCATTTTCCAATGCCGTTTATGGATCAAATGCTTGATAGACTTGCGGGGCGTGGATGGTACTATTTCATGGATGTCTACTCCGAGTACAACCAAATCTCTATTGCACCAGAAGACCAAGAGAAAACGACTTTCACATGTCCCTATAGTACTTTTGCCTTCAAGAAGATGCCGTTTTGATTATGCAATGCTCCGGCGAAATTCCAACGGTGCATGCTTTTTATTTTTGCTGACATGGTGGAAGACTCAATGGAAGTCTTCATGGATGATTTCTCAGTTGTAGGTGATTCATTTGAGACATTCTTGGCTCATCTTGGGCAGGTCCTTGAAAGGTGTGTAGAAACCAACTTAGTCCTTAATTGGGAAAAAATTCCATTTCATGGTCAAGGAAGGCATAGTCCTAGGTCACAAGATGTCACAAGGTGTCACAAAAGGGATTGGAGGTAGACAAAGCAAAGATTGAGTTTATTGAGAAGTTGCCACCACCTATCTGTATAAAGGGTATTCAGTGTTTTTTGGGGCATGCTGGGTTCTGTCAAAGATTTCTCAAAAATTGCACACCCATTGTGCAAGCTATTGGAGAAAGAGGCGAAGTTTATTTTTTGATGATGCTTGCTCAAAAGCTTTTGAGTGTTTGAAAGAAAAGCATATCTCTAGCCCGGTGATCATTAGCCCGATTGGTCCGAACCATTTGAGGTAATGTGTGATGCAAGTTGTACCGCTCTAGGAGCCGTGTTAGGGAAAAAGCACAACAAAATCTTTCATCTAATTTATTACGCCAGCAAGTCACTAAATGGAGCACCACGTAACTGCACTATTACTGAACAAGAACTACTTGCTGTAGTATATGCATTCGAAAAGTTCAGGGCATACTTGCTGGGCACTAAAGTGATAGTTCATACTGATCATGCAGCGATGCGGTACTTAATGGAAAAGAAAGATGCAAAGCCGAGGTTGATTAGGTGTGTCTTGTTGTTACAGGAGTTTGATTTTGAAGTAAAAGATCGAAAGGGGTGTGAAAATCAAGTGGCAGATCATTTGTCGCGGTTAGAAACCAATATGACCGACTCCAAAGAAAGGGACATTGTGGCCGAATTCCCAGATGAAACAGTGATGAGGATAACCCAAAGAAACACCCCTTGGTATGCTAATCTTGCTAACCATGTGGTGTGTTGCGTTATGCCTGAGAATCTGAACTCCTACCAGTGGAAGCGGTTCTTGTTTGATGTAAAGAAGTACTTCTGGGATGAACCATATCTGTTTAGAGAATGTGCAGACCATATCATTTGTCGATGCGTGCCGGAAGAAGAAGTCAATGACATTCTTAATGCGTGTCACACCTCACTTGCTGGTGGACATCACAGTGTGGTGCGAACAGCAGAAAAAGTGTTCAACATGGCTACTACTGGCCATCTCTATACCGAGACGCACATGACTTTGTGAAACAATGCATACCTTTCCAAAAGAAAGGAAGGGTATCAAGAAAGCATAAATTACCTCTCAACCCTATATTAGAAGTGGAGTTGTTTGATGTTTGAGGTATCGACTTCATGAGTCTGTTTGTGAGTTCTTTTGGCAACAAATATTTTTTTGTAGCGGTTGATTACGTTTCCAAATGGGTGGAGGATGTAGCATTGCCCAACAATGAGGGCAATATTGTGGTGCAATTCTTAAAGTGATATATTTTTGCTCGATTTGGTACTCCGTGTGCTATCATCAGTGATGGAGGATCTCATTTTTGCAACCAGGTATTTGCCTCATTGTTGAGCAAATATGGGGGTCAAATATAAAGTTGCAATACCATACCATCCAGAAACAAGCGGCCAAGTGGAAGTTTCAAATCGAGAAATTAAAGTTATTTTGGCCAAAACGGTGAATGCAAATCGGACGGATTGGTCTCGAAAATTCGATGATGCTCTATGGGCATTTCGAACTGCGTTCAAAACATCGATTGGTATGTCACCATACCAGTTAGTGTTTGGAATGTCATGTCACCTGCCAATTAAGTTTGAGCATAAGGCTCTATGGGCTTTGAAGACACTAAATATGAACTGGGAGAAGGCTGAGAAAGGGAGAGTGAATCAGCTTCATGAGTTGGAGGAATTTCGATTGGAAGCATATGAAAGTTCAGCCTTGTATAAGGAAAAAATGAAGAAGTGGCATGATGCCAAAATCCTTCAACGCGAATTCTAAGTCGATGATTTTTTGCTGCTATACAATTCTCGTTTGAGGCTTTTTCCCGGTAAACTTAAGTCAAAGTGGTATGGTCCATTCAAGGTGACTCGAGTGTTCACAAATGGGAAAATTTAAATTGAAGGTAAAGATGGTCTAGCTTTCAAGGTGAATGGACAACGCCTAAAACTCTATTTTGGAGAATATCATGAGATTTTGGTAATCGTAGTGGTGTATTTGGAAGATGCTTGAAAGCTTTTTCACGTCGTGCCACGACGTTAAATAAGGTGCTTCTTGGGAGGTAATCCAAGCTTTAGTTGTTTTTGAATAATGTGTGCTGAATGTGCAGGTTTAGGTGATTTTGTGAAGACATGGCCATTTCGACGAGCCACCGAGTAGACCGACGGTCGCGATTTGGCTCGCCTTCTTCGCAAAAAGGTAGGACAATAGTTCTGGAATATTTGGCGACACATCCAGACCACTCGGTGACACGCTGATGAGGTTCGGTGGACCCGACTTCCACCGCCCTTTGACCACTCCTGAAGGATTGGTGTTTTGGAAAGTTTTGTGACGAGTTTAGTATAATTGGCGGTGCACCGATGCGACTCGGCGATCCTGATTTCCTTCGCCTTTTGGTCCCTACTAGAGAGCCAGTGTTCTGGATATTTTGGTGAGCTGTGTACTGTTAGGCGGTGCGCCGAATGGTTTGGCGCTCTCTACAAAACCTTGCCGACTGGACACATAGTGAAGAATCCTCCTATCCCTGTTCTTTTCATTCAGTGCTATTGTATCTCTGTCTTTATTTCGTGTTTTTTTTTCTTTTCTTTCTTTTTACATTGAGGACAATGTAGGATGTTTTTGGTGGGGTATGGACTTGTTCTGAATACCACCTCTTGATGTGTTTGAATGTGGTTGTTCTTTTGCAATTTTGATTGTCGGTTGTGATCAATACCAATGACTTGATTAGTGCTCTTAATTGAATGATATGAGTGTGCGGCTACGATGAGGCAAATTGAGTTACATAGGTCATATGTGAACTCCTAGCATCTCGTTGTGACTAGCCAGTTGTTGAGTTGATCTCTTGTGATGATCGTTGCACGCTAGCTGAAAATTGTAGAGTCTTGTTTGATGATTGTGTCGAATGCCATGTGTGGTGAGGTTGTCTTGAACTATGTGCTTGATGATACCTAGAACTTGCCCCGTTAGTCCAATTGATTTATTGAAGCAAGTGATTGACATGATCTTAGGCACAATTAGAGTGAACCAAAAATTGATATTATACCTCTTTGCGGCCATCCTATGAGAGTGTGAACCTCGATTGGCACCCCTTGAGCCTATCCTTTTCTTTGGAGGAAACTTGAACAACTTTGCCCTCTTTGCCCCATCACCTATAACCTTAATGAAGTATTGGTTCGTTTGAATAGCCAACTTAGGCAAAAAGCCTAAGTTGGGGGTGTGGTGAAAAAGCAGGAAAGTCAAGAAGTGTGAAAAATTCCCCTTTGATGGATTGCTTTGAAAAAGATGGAACCCCCCATGTAACAAAAGAAGAAGGTGAAAATGGAGAAAGACTGAAAAAGAGAAAAGTTTGTGAAATAAAGTTTGTGAAAGGAGTAAAAGAAATGGGGTATCCAATGAGTTATGCTTAAATGAACAATAGGGTGGATTGTGAACATGCTAGAATGTGAAAGAGAAGGAGAAAAAGTGATTTTCACGCCATACTTCATGAAGGTAGAAGCCACTAAGACAAAATGATCACACATTTACACTCAGCCCCGTTACAAGCCTTGAAAAGACCTTTTTGATCTTGAGTGAGCTGAAAAGAATGTTGATTGAAAAATAAGGGCAAGCCTATGGGTAGAATCATGCATGTGTTCATCTTTGACAGTGTGAGAATTGTATTTGATTCCTCTATTATAAAGTGTTGATAAAATTTGTATGAGCATGAAATCATTCTTGGTGTGAGGGCATTTGAATGCTTTTGTTGAGCTTGAGCTTGCATTTGAGGCAAGCATTGTGAGCTTGAGTCTATTTGATAATGGTTAGTCACAATTTGAAACTTAGAGTGCACAATTGAACATTGTATGTGTAGTTTGAACCTCTTGTGTGCATTTGTGTTGAGTCTTGAGTAGCACTATTTGTAGACATCCTTGTTGAACTGATTGATCTTGAGTTTTACTTGAGGACAAGCAAAAGTTTAAGTTGGGGTTGTTTATGAGTCTGAGATTTTTACTCATTTAAGGCTTATTTTTCATAGTTTTATAGTCCTCGATGCCTATTTCACGCTCTAAACTGATGTTTAAATGCTAATGTGCAGATCAAAAGGCAAAAGAGCAAGGCAAGGACATTAATGGACAAAAGAAAGAAGAAAAGTAAAGCTGAAGACCGCCGAAGACACTCGGTGACTGGCCGAGTAGTCCCTTGGCTTGCCTAAAGTCACAGGGTGCCAACCCTTGAAAAAGAGAAATTGGGCGAGGTAATATACATTTCGGTGACACGCTGAATGTTTTGGCGAAGGAGGTTCAGATAGCCTAATATCACAGAATGGTTGGTGAAGACACAAGCAAAACGACGATTGTCAAGGACAAAGGGCGCATCACCGATTAGGTCGGCGATCCCGACCTCGATCGCCTTAGTTTACAGCAGTTAAATGGTGATAATTCAATATCAAAAGGTGATGAAAAGGAGCATTTGGCGTGTCGCCGACTTGCTCTGCGACACGCGAGTTATACTGTCGAACGACCCTAGAGGCCAAATTCTGAGAAAGTAAAAATGGATTTTTTAAGGAAAGATAACATCATCCGATCATTGTGAAAACTTATAGTTTGATCGAAAACATTGTTGTTGCTTAGTTTTTGAAGCATTTTCCGAGTAATTATTGAATTGGGTTTTGGAATTGAAGCTACATTGAATCATTGTAAGGGTTTGGAGATTAATACCCAGCTATGGAGCATGTAATCGGTATTGATTTCTTACTTTTTATGATGTGTAGCTAAAATCCCCATTCTTGGGGGTGTGATCATGTGACTAATTGCCTAATTTAGCTTATGGGTGTTAGGGGTTATTGATTTTATTGCTGTTTTGAAGTGGGTTTGATTTATAGCTGAGGTTCATTTTATGAATTGTAGTGAAGATTGCAGTTCTAATTAAGTACTTTATGCTTGCTTGAGAAAGAGGTGTGCAGTCAAGGTTATAAATCAGTGTTTTTAGTGATTGGGTCGTTGTAGGTTCAGCTCAAGAGAGTGAATTCTATACTCGATTCTACCTATCTAGCTCGAGAGAGTAGATAAAGTGAGGTATTGGGTTATGTATAATGTTAAGCTTGTCGAGGTTCGAGAGAACTCGCTTGAATCGTAATAGTTGTTCGAGAGAAAGTTATTGCATCTAAAGTCTAGCCTACCCGCTAAAATTTAGAAAACTTTAGTAATTACCGATCACCCATTTAGAGAAATTGAAAATGATTCGGTCACACCCCCAAGTACCCCTTAATTACTTGAATACTCCCCTGCTGTTCGTAATTGCTTTAGTTGTTAGTTGACATTCAGATTCCCCCTATTGACATTCGTATCACCCCTTTTACTTATCTAATTGAATTCAATAATTTCTATTCCTATAACCGATTAGACCACTTTTATAACTTTATAGTTGAATTCGAACTTGTACCGCTCCCTGTGGATTCGACCCCAACTCATTTGTTTGGTTTTATTCTAGATTACGATCGTCTACACCTAATATTGGATGAAGTGTAGTTGAGCGTTAATCACTCTCTTTATAGGAGGATAATCGGTAAACTTCCTTACCTTTCTTTTACACGTCCGAACATAGAATTTGCAGTTAGCAAACTCTCACAGTTCGTGCACCATCCCTAAATATAAAATTGGACAGCCATGACACGTCTCCTTCAGTATCTTCAACAGACATGTTCGTCTGGCCTCCGAATTGCCAAAGAACATAATCACCATCTTCTAGCCTACTCAAATTCTGACTGGGCTGGAGATCCTCTCGATCGAATCTCCACCACAGGATATGTTGTTTACCTTGGCAGTTCTCCGGGATCATGTTCCTCTAAAAAGCAAAGATCTATCTCCCGCTCCTCTGTAGAAGCAAAATATTGGGCTGTTGCAACTACTGTTTCTAATACAAATTGGCTAACAAGTTTATTCCATGAGCTTTGGTTTCATATTTCCGCCACTCCTCGGATATTTGGTGACAATGTCAGCACCACATACATTTGTGCTAACCCGGTGTTCCATAGTCGGCTGAAGCATATTTCTATTGATTTCCACTTTGTTCATGAACAAGTTCAAAACAAGCATATCGCAGTTCAACACCTTCACTCGGCTTATAAAGTGGAAGATATACTTACCAAACCACTTCCAAGATCTTCTTTTGTCAAGCATTTCTCCAAGTTGGGTGTTGTTGACACCACCAACTTGTCGGGGTGTAATAACGGATGCGGAGAAGACTCCTTTGTTTTGTAGAATTTTATTTTCATAGTTCCTAATCTTTAGGAATTCGTTCTAACTCTTTCCTTCTCTTTAGGCTCTGTTGAATAGTCATTATCTTTTCTAAGTCTTGTATAGATTTTTTATATATCAGCCATATAGTCAATAATAATGATTACCATTTTCCTATCTTCTGCTCTCCTTTCTTTATGCCGAAGTTATTATAATTTTCTTCTGTTATTCTCTACATAGTATTAGAGCCATAATCATATGTTTGCTTCTATATTTTATTTCAATATTGCGCTAGTCGTAGATTCAACTAGTTTGTCTTTATGGATTTAAGTGGTCGTGTTAATGGACTAGGGGTGGAATTATTGAATTAGTCAAATTACAATGTATGGAAGCGATGGAATCATACCTTCTGGGAGAGGATTTTTGGGATGTTGTTAATGAAAATAACACAAGTCCTCCTAAGACTAGAAAATAGAAGCACATAAAAGAAGTGGAAAAAGACCAATGTGAAGGCAAAGTTCATCTTGAAGAGGTCAATCTCCTCTAGTTTATTTTACTATAGTAAAAAGTGTAAATCAACTCATTGAATATGTAGGACCCTTGATTAGTTGTTCAACAAGAAAAATGAAGCTCGGCTAAAGATATTGGAGAATGAGGAATTTGAGAATTTGTTATCGTCACAAGAGTTACTATCCAAACAGTTTACTGGTGTATTTGTCAAGGAAGGGGAAGGAAATGTACTTGTAGTGGACAAAAGGAGTATCAAGGGAAAAATAAGAGATATGTAGCACACTTAATCCTTAGGTGATTCAAGCTCACCTGGAAAGGAGGGAAAGTCTATTAATAACTATAAGACTCTCAAATGTTATCGGTGTGGAAAAATAGGACACATAAAAAGATATTGTTGAGGTAAGAAGAGAAATATGACTCAAACTATAAAAGCTACTTAAGAAAAAGACTAGGAAATCAAAGAAGCAGAATCTGAAACTCAGCAATAAAAGTATGGATGTGAAGGATGTTGAAGAAGAATCCGAGGTGATAGTGTCTAAAACTATATTTCCCAATAATGAACTTTGAGTAAGTATTAAGGAGATTTAGTTGTAGTTGAAGCCTATAGTGAATTAGCTGTCTTATCGAGGGCAATCACCAACTTAGAGCAAACATTTGAAGCAAATGGAATAGATGAAGACCTAATTTATGATGAAGGTGAAGTTGAAGTCTTAATTTCAGATAAAGAGACAAAAGATATGATTGTCGGAAGCTCAAAAGTTGACAAACTGTTTATCGCTGAGCTGAAAATGGAATCTAGTGGTGGATCCTATGATTGTGTGAGGTTTCGAAGAAAATTAATGGTTATATCATCACTGATTTGAAAGAGGAGGCTAATAATATTAATGAGTTGAACCCTGGAATTCCAAACTGGTTCGAAAAGGCCACCCAGGTTTGTGTCAAAATGAGCAGCTTCTAAAATCTTGAAACCTGTAATTCCAAACTTACCCTTAATAGTTGTTTCTCTAGATAGTACAACTATCGGGAAACTAAGAGAAAGGGGGAGTCTTGGAACTAACCAACGAGATAATTCACATGGTTTGAAAAGGCCACCCAGAAAAATTATCAAGCTAGCTCGCTACAAAGATGTAAACTTTACCAGTACATATTTATGTTTCTTTGCAAGCCTAATGACAGAAAACCTTAATCATTTGAAGAAGAAAGGGGAGTTTGAAAAAAACTTTTGATATGTTCACCTAGGCTTGGTTCAAAGCTTGGTTTTAGTTTTTCCTTACAAGCATGGGGTAGTTTCCAAGAAAATAATTTAAGGGGGAGTGAAAAAGTTGAATTTTATTTTTTTGGAATATCATAGATTGTTCTAGTTATAAAGTTTATAAAATAGTCTAGTGTATTATATAGGCAAAGCACCTTGTAAAAATATCTAGATATTCTAGAGTAGAACATAAAGTTACCAGAATTTTCTTATAGATGTTCTAGAGAATTAGATATTTGTAGAATATCATTGAATTGTCTAGATCTTGCAGTATCTAGAACCATCATAGTCAATAGTTAAATATAAATAGAGAATGATCATGTACATTTATATCAACCCAAAATCCATTCAACCCAAATGGAAAGCAATTCAAGAGTCTTTTTCCATAACAATGTTCTCTACCAAAATTTGCATTCTCCTTTCTAGTTTCTTATTCCGTAGTTGAATCTTCCCATCTTAGTTAATTATATTGGGCTAGCAGAAGTCTCCCCAAGTTATATTTTCTTCTGCTATTCGCTATAGATTCCACTTGCAAGAAATATGTTTCAATATCCAACATTGTTTACTTCTAATTTCGCTTGTTAGTTTACCAACTAGAATGATCAAAATTTGGAGTTCTAAAAAAGAAAAGAGTTGTTGAACCATATATTTACTTTCGCACCCAAAAACTAGAACAAGGACAACCAAAATCGAAACAGATCTAATATAGGCAGGTTAAGAAAAAGATGATAAAAGTTTTTAAAAAACATTCAATTTGTGTTAAATCTACATCATAGCCCGGGATTCAAGAAAGGAGAACAATTAGGTCAATTAAAGAAACCAAGTCAATGCGGAATAACCCCCAAATTATTACTTCAGTTAATGGAGTTGCAATGACAATTAGGTTTATCATTCAATTCGTTAAAGAAAGGAAATAAATAGGGATAAGACACAAGTATCCAAAGGAACACCTAAGCTTACCCCCCCCCCCGCAACTCAATATTTTCATATTTTTGTGCACCTTTTGTGCTGACGTGACACCTTAAACCACCCCAGTTGGTTGTGTTTATACACACGCGCCTGCCACGTGTTTAAATGTTTTTAAAATATATATATATATATATATATATACACTTTTTATCTATTTTTTTTTTACCTTCATTCATTGTTTTTTCTCTTTTATTTTTCTATTGATTTTATTTACACTTTTTATTTTCTTTGTCTTTCCTTTTGATTTGATTTCAAATTTCTTGTATTTAAAATAAGATAATTTCGAAGGATATCAAAACAAGTGAAGAAATAAAATAAAATATAAAAAATTAAAATGTTAAAATTAAAGGACACTTTTTAAATTATTTTTAAAAAAATACACATATTTTTTTTAAAATAATTAAAAGTTAAAATATAAGAAATTAATGAAAGAAAAAATAAAAAGTTCAAAGTGAGAAAGAAATTAAAATAAATATTTTACAAAGAAAGAAATGACAATAATTAAATATATATAAGTTTTAATATCAAACTTATTAATTTAAGCTAAATAGATATATAAATTATGTATACTAACTTATTATAAAGTTACCAATTAAAAAAGAACATGTGTCCAATTTGTTCACTCATCACATGCCTTCAATAGAGTGTGCACACTCTATATGCCATGTCAACATTTATGATGTATTTATTTCATTTTAAATTAGTTTATGGGGAGTAATAGGACCCTAGTTAAGTTTAGGTGTGTCTTTGGAATTTCGGTCAGTCTATTGGGGTACTTGTGCCTTATCCCAATTAAATATTCAAATATCTTATACAAGGGTTTTTTCCCACGATATGCAGTGATCTAAACTTTGAAGGTCATTCGTCGTAAGCCCATGATAAAGTTCACACGAAAAAAAATCTGTAAAATGGCCAATGAGCTGTATTTCTACCAACATGTGTATATGCAAGTACTTCAAATGCATAAACTATAAGCAAATAAGAGAAGTTACTAAATTACACTACTTATAGACCTATAGAAAAGAGAGAAAAAAAATCATACAAAGGTGGTTGATTTATGGGCTAGCTCTATGCACAATGGAGAAATATAAGAAAAGCTAATATAAGAAGCTAAAGTTGAAAAATAGGAAGAAAATCTAATATAAGAAGCTAAAGTTAAAAAATTGGAAGAAAGAGAAAATAAAAGAAACATTTGGTGAAAGTCATTTGGAAAGACCGGAGGAATGATAAATACTGAAAGTCATTTGAAATCTATGTACACAATTATAAAAAACATAAGATGGTCGATTAAATTTGTTGTCCAAAACCTACTTAAGAAAAAAACTTGCAATCTGCAGAGTATGATTCTAGTTCTTTACTTCTTTTAAACACTATAACCCTTTCTTGATCTATTGAAGGAATAACAAACAAGGCCAAAAGTTCAATCACTTGTGTTTGATTGTCTTCTTCATCTACACTACTCTATCATTAGAAATCTAAGAAGGGGGTATAGGGAGGGGGTGCTGAAACTACTGAAAGCACCAAAATTACTTGATCATAGTCTCAAAGACCTCGCAGCAACCGAGCTTGGTTCTCCCTTGATTTCACTGGTACTTGCTTCTGCTTTTTCCTTCTCTCTGAATATGTCACTATGTGTTGTTTGACAACACTCATGGAATCTCTTGTAGTCTCTTCTACTTTTATCACATAGATGTTTCCAAATCTCTCTGTATATTTGTCACAAGATTTTTTTTTACTATTCTGTCATTTTTGAAATCCTCGTCAAACAACCTCATTTTATTAACAATCAAATAAATATTGTCAAAATACTTAACTATAGTTTCATGCTCTTGCATCCTAAGAGATTCAAAATCCCTTTTAAAATTCAAAATTTGCAATTTTCAAACTCGGTCACCTCCTTGATATTATTTTTTTAATTTTTCCCAAGCCTCTTTGGTTGTCTCACAAGAAATGATTTTAGAAAAAAATTAATCCACAACTGAATTTTGAATTACATATTTGGCTTTGAATTTTTTTAGTTTATTCATCCGAATGATATTTAATTTGGGCAACAGTAGGATTTGTAGGGAGAGGTTGTAAGGGTATATCTTTCATTACAACTTTCCACATATCAATGGCTTCAAGATATGATTTCATTTTCACATACCAAATCTGATAGTTTTCACGAGTAAAAATTTTTGGGGAATTCAAAGAGAGACTGTTGCTTGCCAGTTTTTGGTTAAAATTGGTTGAGGAAAGCACGAATTGAAAATAGTTGCCTTGACATTTTAAAATGGGTAGCCCTTATGGGTTAAAAATTGTATGATAGTTCTTTGGAAGATTTCACAGATCCCGTAAGATCAATGAAGCTCTTGATACCACTGTTGGTTTTTTTTTTTAAATGTGGTAACAAAAAGAATTAACTGAAATATCTCTTAATATTTTTATTAAGCATAATAGGATTTAAAATAGCCAACTTGATAACAAAATGCAGAAAATGTGCATAAAAAAAATTCAAAAAAGGCTAAATAATCTCAACAATTAAAACAACCTAACAAATATTTAAAATTCAAATACATCCTAAAGATAGGTAACTTATTATGCTAAAAAATGACTGCAGTAACTAAAATTAAACTTAACATTCTCAAACAACCCACAGTGACATATGCAGAAGGAAGGAGAAAGCAAAAGCTATGTACCATTGAATCGAAGAGAGAAACAACTCGGTTGCTGCCGAGGGCTTCTAGACTATCATCAAGTAATTTTGGTGCCTTCAGTAGTTTCAACACCCCATCCTTATACCCCTTTTTTGATTGCTAATGATTTTGAAATCTCTTGTGAGGATGAATCTACACTTTGAGAAGTCTGAGCGACATGTGTCTCACCATCTCGAGGGCACCAATTCCTCTTCAAAGGAAGGTTTGGGTGTTGAAGTTTCTCAAAATTCATGATTAAATTTTTATTTTTCTTATCAAGTATCTCAGCTTTAAGTGCTTCTTTCACATGTATAGGAGCCTCCAAGCAAGGAGTTACATCTCCACGAATACCTCCTAAGTGCTACTTAAGCTGATAAAAACTAGAAACAACTTTACCACAAGAGTTGCACTTAAATTTTAGCTTCTTCTGATCAATTGCCACAACATCTTGATGAACATAAATTTTATATTTGATTCATTTTATCAACATGGTGTGGCAACTGATCAGAAGTAGTGAAGAATTAAGTGCAACTATTGTGGTAAAATTGTTTCTAGTTTTTATCTGCCTAAGTACCACTTAGGAGGTATTCGTGGAGATGTAACTCCTTGTTTGGAGGCTCCTATACTTGTGAAAGAAGCACTTAAAGTTGAGATACTTGATATGAAAAATGAAAATTTAATCAAGTATTTCGAGTAACATCAGCACCTAAACCTTCCTTTGAAGAGCAACCAGTGCCCTTGAGATGTTGAGACACATGTTGCTCAGACTTCTCAAAGTGTAGATTCATCCTCACAAATAGATAATGATATAAAAGCAAGGGTAAGAATATACAAATGTATCAACATGATAATTATACAGGCTCGGGTAAATATATACAAGGTCAAGTGGGTTAAAGTAGTTGGTGGTGTTATCCAAATTATCCTCCTAAAAGGGGATGTTTGGGCTCTGTATAGGCGTCAGTCTCCTAAATGGAACGCGCTAAATCCGAATAATATGATAGACAATTTGATTCGGTGGAAGGGCTTGGCGAGTGTTGGCTGATAGAGGATTTCCAAGAAGATATTCTTGTTATCACGATATGATTCTCTAATATGGGAAGATATTCTTCTTATAAAGATATGATCCTCTAAGATCTTAGGATAATTAGAATATCATATCTCTGATTCTTTCTCTTAATGTAAAACAAATGATTCTGTATAATCCCAGATTTCATGGGATTTAGGTGATTCTATTCCACAATCTCTTATGTATATATAAATTCATGTATATGACATAGAAACAAATAAATAAATTACTCAACAATCTTATTCCACATGGTATCAGAGCTTTAGGCTTATTCCTGGCCAATTTATTCATCCTATCTTAAAAAATTCCATTTTGCTATCTTTATCTGCCGAAACCATGTCTGAATATGGTACTGCCGCAAATATTCCCCTCTTTGAAAATGTTTTTGCAACCATAGAGAATAACTCTACAGTTTCAACTGGAGATTTGCAACATTCAGCTTCAATAGGTAGTTGTTCATTAGCCTTCACATGTATTTCTTACTCTTTTATTACTAAGTCTCAGACAAACTTTCCCTAATATGGGAGGTTGAATCCGGGTCAACTAATCACATGACCAATCTCTCTTATCTCTTCATATCATATTCCCCTTGTCCTAGATATAAAAAATAACTATAGCTGATGGTTTAGTCAATACTGTAGCTGGAAAATGAGATATACCACATGGAAAAATCCTTGATACTTAAAGATGTCATTCATATCCCAAAGTTATCTGCAAATCTCATTTCTATCCAGAAACTCACCTAAGATTCCAAATGCCAAGTAACTTTCTTCCATTCATATTTCTTATATCCGGAACAGAACACGAAGGAGATGGTTGGGCGTGCTACTGAGAAATATGGTCTTTGTTGTGTGGATTTCCACAATGGTGAAGATATATCTAAGAATTCCTTGTCTAGTTCATTCTTGTTTGAATCTATCATTTAAAATAAAGAGAGAGTATGACTTTATCATCGTCGGTTAGCTCACCCTTCCTTTTATGTAATAAAAGGATGTTTCCATCTTTGTTCAAAGATTTAATTGTTGAGTCTTTTCATTGTGATGATTGTGAAATTGCAAAACACAAACGTATTTCCTTTCCAATTAGTCACAAAAGATGTCAAACTCCATTCTCTCTTATTCATAGTGATATTTGGGACTCTCTCCCATTCCTAATATTTCTTGTGCTGGATGGTTTGTTTCATTCATTGATGATTGTACAAGAGTTACGTGGATTTATTTGCTAAAGCAAAAATCAGATGTCAGTCAAATTCTTCCTACCTTTTTTAATATGATCAAAACCCAATATGATGTGCCAATTGAAAGATTCCGATCTGATAATGCAAAAGACTACATCAATCAAAACCTCTCTATTTTCTTCCAAAAAGGGGAATTATTCATAAATCTTCATATGTCAATGCTCCTCAACAAAATGGGATAGCAGAGAGAAGAAACAGTCTGTTACTTGACATTACTAGATCATTATTGTTTCACAAAAGGGTGCCAAAGAGGTATTGGGGGGAAGCTGTCCTAACTACTACACATCTTAGTAACAGAATGCCATCAAGAATTCTGAACTTTCAAAGTTCGCTTGATACTCTTAGGAATTTCCTTCCAAATCTTGAAATTTCTAGTAAATTGGTCTCTAGAATCTTCGGAAGTGTTGCCTATGTTCATATTCATTCTCAATATATAGGAAAATTAGACGCACGTGCTCTTAAGTGTGTTTTCATAGGATATTCTCCTACTAAAAAAGGTTACAAATGTTATCAACCATCATCAAATAAATTCTTTGTTTCAGCGGATGTAACATTTGATGAGCGAGAATCTTTTTTAATCATTCTTATAATCAGGGGGAGTCATTGAAGGGAGAGGAACCTCTAGACGTGTCAGTATTTGATTTGTCCATTTCTAATCATGTCAAATCGTTGCCTGAGTCACCATTTTTTTGGTAACCTTAGACTCTAAATCCAAATGAACCCATTGAGTCTTCCTATCCGAATATAGATAATATAATTCTAGAAAATAATCTACCATTTTAGGTATATTGCAGAAGAAAGAGACTAAGTGATCAAACTACTCGATTGCAATCATCTCCTTAGGTTACTGCTCCTAATACCCACGCTAAACTTGTTGAACCATCAGAAACACCAAACAAAACTGATCATGCAGAAGAATTTAACCAACCCAATGACATTGACCTTCCAATTTCACTAAGAAAAGAAACTAGAACTTGCACACAATAACCTTTGAGCCTCTCTGTGACATATCAAAATTTATCCTCAAGTTATAAAGCTTTTCTCTGTAACCTCCACACAATTCCTATCCCCAAAACTTTATCTGAAACATTAGGAAATAGAGAATAGGAGAAAGCTATGAATGTAGAAATAGAAGCGTTAGAGAAAAATAAAACTTGGGATATTGTGGAATTACCAAAAGAAAAAAGGTTGGTCAGGTGCAGATGGGTGTTTACTATTAAATAAAAGTCAGATGAGTCCATAGAAAGATATAAATCATGTTTGGTAGCAAAGGGTTATACACATAACTATGGAATTGATTATTTGGAGACTTTTGCCCTAGTGACAAAAATGAATAAAGTGAGAATCTTATTATCATTTGTTGTAGTTTTAAATTGGAACCTACAATAATTTGATGTAATAATGCCTTTTTACATGGAGACTTAGATGATGAGATCTATATAGAGGTGCCACCAGGTTTTGAAGGCAAGAATGGAATGGTGTGTAGACTAAAGAAGGAACTCTATGGATTAAAACAACAACCTCGTGCATGGTTTGGAAGATTTACAAAGCTTATGATAAAGCTAGGGTATCGACACCCTCAAGGAGACCACACCATCTTCATACAACACTGAAAAACAGGAAATGTGACAAACATTGTCGGTTTTGTTGATGACATCATAGTAACATGTAATGATTCAGGGAAGATACAAAATTTGACGAAGTGTTTAATCAAGGAATTTGACATCAAAGAGCTTGAGAAATTAAATTATTTTTTTGAAACTGAAGTGGCACACTAAAAACAAGGAATCGATATTTCTCTACAAAAATATGTGCTTAATTTGCTGAAAGAAACAGGAAAATTAGGGTGTAAACCAATGGCGACACCAATTCAATATAATCATAGATTATGCATTTCTCCAGAAGATTCTGCGGTAGATAAAGGCTTATATGGAATTTGATTTACTTATCCCAACGCCGGACTTTATTGTGACAATAAATCAGCAATAAGTATAGCTCATAATCCTGTACAACATGATCTCACTAAGCATATTGAGGTAGATAGACATTTCATTAAGGAGAAATTAGATAGAATACTCATTTGTATGCAATTTTTATATACAAAAGATCAGGTGGATGATGTTTTAATAAAAGGACTGCCTAACACTCTGTTTCAAGATCTAATAAGCAAGCTAGGAATGTGAGATATTTGTTCACCCACTTTTGGGGGTGTGTTGGCTTACAGAGGATTTCCAAGAAGATATTCTTGTTACCAAGATATGATCCTCTAAGATGGGAAGATATTCTTCATATCAAAATATGATCCTCTAGGATCTTAGGATAATTAAAATATCATATCTCTTATTCTTTCTCTTAATGTAAAATATATGATTCTGTATAATCCCAGATTTCATGATATTTAGGTGATTATATTCCACAAAATCTTATGTATATTACATAGAAAAAAATGAATGAAATTATTCAACAATCTTATTCCACAACGACTACACTTAGAAGGAATTTGATGTCATAGTTCATCCATTAGTCAAGCCATTTGGCTTCATGTCGGTATACCATCAGCCTTTTGTCCCTAAATATTTTCATAATTCGAGGGAAGAGATGTTCCGCTTCTCTCTTTTGATCCCTTCATATATGCTCACCGGTCAATAAGCACCAAATGCTCCCTCTAGTTGGCGGGAGTTGGATCCTGCAGCCTTACCTTTAAAACTTCTTAGAGTCATGGCAGATGTTGAAATAGAGGCTCGGGGAAAAGTTGCATATACTTCAAACATAGGAAGGACATGTGGTGAAAGCAAAGACTTAGAGAAGTCCTATGTGGTTTGAAACAAACATTTGACAAAAGGTGAAGAGACTCCTAGAGATTCCATGATTTTTGTCAAATAACCCTTAGTGACATCTTCAGAAAGAAGGACAAAGTAGAAGCAAGTACCATTAAATTGAAGAGAGAAACAAGCTCGGTTGCTGCAGAGGGCTTCTAGATGATGATCAGGATATTTCATTACTATTAGCCTCTGCATGTTATTCAGTTATGATATAACCATTAATTTTCTTTGAAACCTCAACACAACCATACGATCCACCACTAGGTTCCAGTTTTAGCTCTTCGATAAATAGTTTGTCAACTTCAAAGCTTTTGACAATCATATTGTTTGTCCCTCTATTTCAAATTAAGACTTCATCTTCATCATAATTTTTTCTTCATCTTTTCCATTTGCTTCCTATGTTTGATCTAAGTCAGTGATTGTCCTCAATATGGAAAATGATTTACCAGAGACTCAATTTTCACTATATTCTCTCTCAATGATTTTCCAAAAAGGTCATCATTGGAAAATATAGTTTCAGACATTGTTAACTCGGTTTCTGCTTCAACATCCTTCATATCTGTACTTTTATTGCCAGTTTCAGATTATGATTCTTTGAATTCCTTGATTGAAGATACTATGTCATTAGTCTGAACAACTTTAGAATGTTCTTGCTTCTTGCTTCTTGCTAATGGAACTAGTGTTTTCCTTCTCCATGTCATGGACTGTATTATATACTGAATATAGGATAAGATCTCTTTCATTATTGATGGAAGTCATGGTATCTATTGCTCGAGTCTTAGCTACTAAGTATCTTCCTCTTAGTAGCTTTCTTATTTGAGCCATATTCCTCTTCATAGCTCAACAATATCTTTTTATGTGTCCTATTTTTCCACATTAATAACATTTGAGAGTTATAGTTATTAGTATACGCTCCCTCCTATACATGAGATATTGAACCACCTGAGGATCGAGTATGTTGTATTTCTCTTATTTTTCCTTTAATGTTCCACTTTTAAGTCTACAAGAACATTTCTTTCCCCATTTTTCACAAATACACTAGGTAACTGTTTGGCTAGTAACTTATGTGATGATAATAAATTCTCAAATTTCTCTAAGGATAGTTGTTAAGACCATACTGATAACCTCATTTCTAATTTTGTCACTCCCAGTATGCCCATATATCCATCTCAACATCCTCTTCTCCACAACATGCATTTTTTGAACTTGTGAGTGCTTTACTGGATAGCACTCCACTCTATAAACAAGGACGGTCTAACCACCATTCTATAGAAACTTTACGTTTAGGTGGTACTTTTTATCATACAAGACTCTAGAGGGTAGCCTCTATTTCATCTATGTTTCCCCAATGCGATGTGTGACATCATCATCGATGTTCCCACTACCCTAGACTTATAGACCCAAGATAATTAAAACGTTCTCTTTTGGGAATAGTTGTATGGCAAGACTTACTTCCACCTCTATTTAATCCAACACAACATTAGATTTGTACTCAAAATATTCCATTTTGGGTACATCTAGTAAGGGGGAACTAGGATTTCTTTGTGAGGTCTCCATGACAAGTGTTCCATTTGCTAGTACCTAGTCGAGCGAACAGGTCAGGGGCTCGGGCATTATTGCTGAATAAAATGTCCCGATTGCAAATCTAGTCCCCAAATACCTTAGATCTCACCTATGCAAGGCTTTGGGCAGGCTTGAAGTGGTTTCGACTAATGAACCTATAGATCACTAACCTACTCCACCTTTGGTGGTTGTCCCTGTCCATATGACTCTGTTTATAAAAAGGTCTCTCGATGAAAGTCTTTTTGCTCTATCGGCCAAAAAACCAAAATTTGACAAAGGTAAGTTTGTTCCCTCATATGACCCAATTAACATCACTTATTATATTTATGAGGTTGATAGGAATAGAAAAGGCAAGTTTGTGGTTTTGTCCGCTTGTCCATAAAAACAGGTTAAGAAACCTACTCCTTTTAAGGCTTTTGCCAAATCTAGATTTGTTGATGATCCCACTGATAGTGACAAAGATGACAACGACTTGCCATCCTATGAATCTTTTGGAGACATTGAAACTGATGAGGAGGGGCCTCAGGGTGACATCAACGATGAGAGAATGGGTGATGACTTAGAGTATAGTCCCGATGCTCGTACATTAGGATTGTGAATTTTGGGAAATGAACTATGCTTAGGGGTAGAGTGATTACTGGTTCTTTTTTTTAATGGCGGGGGGGGGGGCGGGGGGGAGGGGGGGGGGGGGGGGATAGGT
>JAJONR010002211.1:0-55761 GCA_029582245.1 Solanum etuberosum | reverse complement strand
AATTCAGGCATAATGTGTTATTTACATAATCAGTTGGGAGTAGACTTAATACCGAGTTGGACTAGGGTCAGTCACCCTCATAGTCCCAGAACTACGTGTCCCCGTAGGTTTATAAGTCCCCTCTATGGGCATTACATTTTAGTGATCACGCCAGTCATGCCTCTATACCTCTGGCAGGGTATATTGGGTCCTCTCTATGGGGCGTATACATCGGACTCCACATTTAGCTCATGTGGTTTTATGTCGGTTATTAGTAGCTCCCACAGTCAGATTCTAGTGTAGTGACCAGGTTATTAGATACAGTTCAGTATTCAGTTTCAGCATGTTATAAACTTGGTCATTGCATTCAGTTAGTTCATGTTCAGTATTTCCAGTATAGTATCATGCTTATCTTACATCATTGCTTAGTTATATGCTTTGTTCAGTTATGTATATTGTTCAGCTTTATCCTATCATGCATGCTCAGTACCTTTCAAGTACTGACGCATACTCTGCGCTACATCTTCTCGTGATGTAGGTTCAGGTCCTCAGTATTCAGATCACGCATAGATCGGTTTCCGATCTTCAGTTCATCAGCATCAGTGTTGAGTCCTCATTCTTCGAGGACGATTGACATGATTATCCTTCTACTTTCAGTCTTTAGTTTCAGTTTTTGCTAGATTGAGCTGGGGCATGTCCCAGCATTTCTAGTCAGTTAGAGGCTTTATTTCAGACATAGTTAGATTCATTTTTAGCTTGGAGTCTGATATTTCATTTGTATATATTCAGACTTAGAATGGGTATCCCCCATCACTTTTAGTTTATCTCATGTTTAAGCTTCCGCACAGAATGATCTCATTTCAGTTATCATAGTATGCTTATGTTATGCCAGCAGGGTTAGCTTAGGGTCACTCGTGATCCTAGGTCGCGTGTCCCCGTCATGGGTGTAGCTCGGGGCGTGACACTCAAGCAACAATAGCTCAATGCAGGACAAGGAGCACACGGAATATTGTTTTCAGAAGGAATTGACAATATTGGGAGCTCAATAGCTGATGGAGTTGCGAAGGAGAGGCAAAATGAAATGGGGCAGCAATGCGAAAGGTACCTTATCAGTAAAACTATGCAATAAATTACAGCATTTTACCAGCAGATATATGGAAAATTGGCCCTGGAAAACTAATCTTTCCAGTAAAACTGGCATGTTTTACACGAATAGCCTCATTAAATGTCTGTCTCACACAAGCTAACATTAGAAGAAGAGGAATGGTTCTGTGCAGCAGGTGTTACATGTGAAATGAAGAAACAGAAGGCATTTGCACTTATTTCTCCACTGCACAATTGCAAGAACATTTGGAACATGTTTTTGAATCAGTTTGGTCTGCCATGGGTTATAGCAAAAAAAATAATGGAAGCATTTATACGATTGGGGTAAATGGGAAGCCAAAGACTCCAGAAAGATTTGATAGATGATTTCTCTGACCATCTTTTGGTGTCTATGGAAGGAGAGAAAACCTGATATGCTTTGGAGGAATCTCAACGTCTTCATCTGTCCTAAAGTCTAGATGTCTAGTGAAGCTTTTTTGTTGGTATATACAGAAAATTGTGGATAATGCAGAATACCTTTGGATTTGGTAGGCTCACTGTATTACGGTCAGGGATGGCAAAGAACATGTAAAGAACACCAATTTATTGCCTGAATTGTACTCTGATGAGATCTACAGGATGCATATCCACAAAATTTCATTACTTCATTATAATTATAAATAGAACACATAAGGATTATGTAAAGAGGAATCCAAGTTCTTAGATAGCAAAAGGCCCTATTTTGTCTTTCTTATTTTCTTTAACCTTTCAAAGTCAAATGATGAAAAAAAAATCCCCTTCTGTCCTACTGTATGAAGAGCACATTTCATTGAAGTTGCTTCGCTTCACCAGTGTGAAGCAAGGAACCCTCACCTATATTTCATTGCTTAATGGGCAAATAGATGGCTTTTAATAGCGTTGGATGATCTGTACTCCAGAAAGCAGAAATTATACGTCAGATCCAAAAAACATCTCAGAATTCGGTTAGAGCTTTCATAGGATTGGTAAGATTTTTTCAACAAGAGATTTTTGCTTGAGACCCAAAGTGATCTCCTGGTTTTCTGACGTTCTGTTATCATATAGGCATCGGAAACTCTAAACTAAGTAACCAAAAAAACTGAAGGAGAGGAGAGGACTATTTATGGTGGCATGGGCACAGCAAAGCTATATATAAGGTGTAGGAGGGATACAAGCTGACAAACCATACTGGTACTCAGAATACTAAATGGCCTTGGAAGCACATCTAGAAAGCCAAAGTGCCTCACAAAGTGGCATGTTTCACTTGGCTTTTAGGTAATGAGGCTGTTTTGACTCTTGACAATGTGCAAAGAGGGAAATCTCTTTATGCAATAGATGTTCTTGATGTGGAAAGGATGCAGAGACAGTGAGGCATCTATTCCTACACTGTAAAATAACTGACCAACTGTGGCAGATTTTCTTCAATCTCAGAGGCATCTCTTGGATAATACCTAGTAAGATTGATGAGACTCTTTTCAGTTGGGAGGAAGCTGGTTTTGGAGCAAGAAAACAAAGACAGATGGAGGATTATCCTTGCCTGCATCTGGTGGACTATAAGGAGAGAAAGGATGACAGATGTTTTAAGAACGGGAGTAGCAATATGCAGGAGATTAAACTTAAATGTATTTTGTTGTTCTGCTTATGGTGAACAAATATTTACTCTAATGAGACTGCGTCAATTCTGGATGTTTTAGGGTCCATCTAGAGTTAGGTTTAGCTCCTGGGAAGATTTTTACTTCCTTTAAATGTAAATATCGTTTTTCCAGTACTACCTAAGTACATAAATACAAATGTTACAGTTACCAAAAAAAAAACGAAAAAGATGCAAGTTCCACTGGAAGGAAAATCCTGTCATTTCTTATCCAAATGATTCAGGTCATAAAGCTAGTTATAAAATCATACCTTCCAGATTTTGAAAAATGTCCTGCCCCCATTTCACATTTGAACAAGAGTAAATTATCATTCGTCTTCATATCTCTCAACTTGGCCACAAACTTCGCTGGCTCAGAGTACATAACTCGTGGATCTGTCACAATATAAGACCTCATATTAAATCAAAAGTAGAAATATCTAAACAAGTGACTGGAGATTACTCCTTTATTTCATGGTTGTTTCACCAAGTTTATGTTACGACAGATATAAACCATTATATCAGTCTTATCTGATTTTGTCCATATTCATAAGCAATTATCCTTAGTTGCTACAAAAGATAAGTACATACTTATGGACTGCAAAAAATTACGCTGGATCACAAAGATGAGATCATATTAATTAAATGAACTCGAATCTTATGACTGTCTTTTGATAAGATACAAATATCTTATTTTGCATTTATCCTGTTCTGATATTTTACGTGTTCTGAATCTAAAAACTCTACAGGAATAGCAATCATTTGCTACTAGATTATAAAAACGAAATAATACAAATTAGCTAAGTATCAGATTTAACGCTTTGATGACCTGAAATGTTGACAGTGTTCTAAGTATATGATTTTACCGGAAGTTGACATTTGCTGAGAAACTCTTAATCTTTTTCTCCTGTGGATTGACAGCACTAGCAAAGCATATTAAAGTCTAGTAGCATTAAATGAGAAGAAACTGAAAAGAAGTCATCCCAAGATGTATCTCTGAATAAATTACTGGTTTTCTAATTTAGTTAGAAGTGTCCATAGTTCATCACCAGAGAGATGAGGAGTCAAACTAATAAGCCATCATTTGTTTAAGTATTTAACTCCAGAATTCAGACAGTTTAAACTGCCAGCTTTAAAGGCGATCAATTTCTGAAGCATAATTACTGCTGTGCATCATTGCAAGAAAATTGGCTTCGGCTTATGATCTAACTATATCCAATAAGCTCCATTTGGAACGTTTTTTTCAAAACTCGGTAACTTGTCCTATAAGACAAATTATGGTTCTTTAGAACTAGGAATTCTTCACATCTCATTTTTTATCCCTGGACTGACATACTAGTCCCCAAACAAAGACTCCTAATGATATTAAATCTAAGTAAGTGTACCAAAAACGAACCAACCTTGATCCCAATTAGTTGGGCTTTTACCTATATGGATACTTTGCTTTCGCGTATTCCATTCTTCGTTGAGCTCCTCATGGATTCTAACCAAGAAACTGTAAACAACTTCACTCCATGTCATCTTACGCGTATTCATTGCATTTAAATACTTTTAATCACCAGTGTCACACATGGAAGAACAGACTGATGCGTTTAGATGTCTACATAGGACATAAAAAATCATCTCACACAACCTTCTATAATTTATACCCGGAATGTACTACATACACCTTCCGTGTGGATATGTTGAGCCTCTAAATTCTATGCTACTCATATTTGATAGATAAGTTGGGCCTTAAGAGTCCCAAGACAGTCAATTCCATGTAACATTACTAGTTTCACAACTGTTAATGGAGCCAACACCCTCCAGAATTCAAAAGCAAGTTTGAGGAAATGAACATTACCAAAGCCCTTTACCACCCTCCCCAAACACTTTTTCCCTTTCCTATCATATATCTTCAAAACTGGAAACTGCTGCACCAGCTTCCATTTCACTTACCATTCAAGCCAGCTGTAACAAGAATGTCTGGATAATTCTGTGCTTTGACCTGCAAGAGAAAAAGGACAAAAGAAAAAGGCAAAGGCATGTTGAGTTGTTAACATAAGTGTACTTTCCTGATTGTGTTGCTCAATGCACAAACCTTAAGTAGTTTCTTTGGGAGACGGATATATTACTTACATTATCAACAGGGGAATATGACTTCATGTAGGAATAGAATTCTTCCTGACGTGGATCACCCCATTCCTGTAGCATATGAATAGATTAAACATCAATCACAAACTTCAAAATATTCATCTTCCAAGTCTCACAATCTGGTTCTCACAACTCCTCAAATACACCTTATGCACATTTAGATCCACGTTACAAAAAATTTACTACTACAGTTACAGTTTATCCACTGGAAATCTGAGGCATAAATTCCAATGCCATTACCACAAAGGTTCACTCTCAGATACATTGTTGTAATGATATCCTCATATTGATCATCCAAGTGATTTCAAATGGAGAATCCACACCAATGAATGTCATGCCACTTGATATTTCTCATTAAAGTAAGACATACGCGGATTTAAATTAAAGAGATCTAACCTCCCACTCTGAAGTTGTTAAAGGAATAGTTGGATCAAGCATTGTAGTTACAACATCTACAAAAGGAACCCCAGCAACAGCGGCTTTGAACAAATTAGGACGCATGTTAACAACAGCACCGATCAGCAATCCACCTGCACTTCTTCCATTGATACAAAGCTTTTCCTTGGAACAGTACTTCTTGTCTATTAAATATTCTGCACAAGCAATGAAATCTGTGAAAGTATTTTTCTTTTTCAACAGTTTCCCATTTTCATACCACTGCCTCCCCATTTCACCACCTCCACGAATGTGAGTAATAGAGTAAATGAAACCCCTGTCTAACAGAGAAAAGCGTGACGCCTTGAAAGTGGGATCAATACATATCTGTTAGGAATATGACATTTGCAGTGTCAGCAAAGAATGATCAAGCTAAAAGTATTAAACAACAGATTAATGGCTGTGACCTTGCACAAAATATAAATCTCAGGAATTCCACAATTGATAGACTGAAGAATTCACATCAATACAATTAGAAAGCCATCAGTTGTTGGTGAATTTTCATTTATACCGAGGACAACGTGTACGATTTTCTTGTACCCTCCTTTAAAAAGAAAAAAAACAAAAGGATTCGTCTGATAGTGTATATCAAAGACTATCAAATTAAAACCATACGTGAATACCCATTGGCTACACAATCAATTCATTCTTTAAAAATTTGACATTTTAACTCCTGAACTCAGGTGACATATACATTGTATTATCAGATCATTTCATGTAACTTTGCATTTTTTATCTGCAGTATTTTTCTACAAAGAGTAAACTTCGCAAACTTTTGTTCCATTTACACAAATGGTCATCAGTACAAAAAAAGACATGTCACAAAACTTCTCCATCTAAGATCTGTGAGATTCTGTAAAATACAGTGTTCAGAAACCATCAGATACGACCACACTGCACTTAGCTTAACCACAACAAAGAGATATTGACCTTCTTCCTTCAGATAAACAAGAAAAGGAAGGTCAACTACAGAGTAGTACTCCACATTTAGCTACTCAATAATTAACAAGTAAATCACCTCGTAGGATCCATAACCATAAAGAAGCAACGGATCTGAACTATCAAGTTTTACAAGATTTTTTTGATAGATTATTGATATAGGTATCTGTGTGCCATCTGAAGCAGTAGCCCATTGCCTCTCAGTTACATAATTTGATGCATCAAAGCCTCCCAGTACCTAAATAAGATAATGAAACAAACCATTACAACTAATAACCAAAGTTCAATAACCATTAATTGCTTATCAAAGAACGTGAAAATGTTCCAAAAACACCAAGAACCAAAAGAGTTATATAAGACTGCTATATTCATATTTCTAGTATGATACTTCAAAGGGATGGCCAATGCTATATTCATATTTCTAGTACGATACTTTAAAGGGATGGCCAAAATGTTCTTTCTTTGAGATGAGCGAAAAAATTTGAACACCAGAAGCATGTAATCAGTATGCACTGACTGCTTATCTCATCAGTAAAATTCTTAGAATAGGAATAGGAATCCTAGTTGGAAAAGGAGTCTAATGTAGCGTCTTTAAATAGGGTCTTTATGTAACAATTTTGATACACAATTCAATAATATTATCTTCTATATTTCTCACATGGTATCAGAGCATTGGTGAGAAACTTCAAGTCACTGTGTCAAATTCTGGCAACGGTTAGGGCTGATTTGTGTCATCTTTCATTCTGAAGGTGTTGTGCGAAAACCAACACCAACACCATCATTCAAAGCCTCCTAAACTGAGACTCCCGCCCTGAGTTGTCAAACAATCATTCACAATGGCTTCAGGGTTATTGCACAAAATGAATAGATCCAGGATAGCACCCTTCAGTGGAACTTGATCATTCCAAGCATCTTGCCAAAATTTAGTTCTTCCATCTCCCAGACATGTTCACCTCTAACTTACGCCACAAATCTCTGATAGTTCTCCGAACCCCAACTTCATGGTATTAGAGCTCATATTGGTGCACCAAGGACTGGACTCACTAAATTTTGTCCTACTCTACTCAAAATTCTAGCTATCAAGAATGTTTATATAAAGATCCATGTACTTTTGTTTCACTAGCTAAGACCAAAATCTCATTGTTTACTTGTGTAAATATGGATTTTGGGCCTAACTCAACCCCAAAAGCTAGCTCATGAGGGGAGGATTGTCCAAGTCCATATAAGGAGACCAATTTCCCATCCCTTTTCTGATGTTGGGACTTCAACAACTTGTAATCGCTTTCCATATACATATTTAATGACATTTCTACATTTGCTTTTCTTCTCAAGCACCTACCAAAGAACTTTCGTCAATACTAGAACATATATTCTCTTGGTCAATGAGTAAACATCATGTGGAGAACATAGGTCCTCAATTCATGGATTTCCGTCAATTTTCTTAACAAAGATTTTAACCTCTATAGTAGATCTACCAGGCATGACTCTAAGCTAGTTTATTGACACTTTTGTAATGTGTGTGAGTCTAAGCACTATCATATTTCCAAAAGTTTCATCAGATAACTCATGTTTAATAACCAACACTTTTGCTCAACTTTGAGATATATATGTATAGTATTAAAGAGTATTGAGATTAGCTCGTATGCTTAATCTCAATTGGCAGCCAAAAGATTTTTGTCAAACTTATTCAACAGGTGGAGTCTATCTCAATTGTTCAAACTGAAGTGGATGGCTTGATTTGAGTGAATAGCAATGATAATATGTTCTCTGTTAAGTACTGCCATAATTTTCTGCTATAAAACTTAGGATCAGAGCTATGTTGCTCAAACTCATCAAAAATGTCATCGGATGTGTGTCGGATTCTCCAAAAGTAGTGTATTTTTGGAGAATCCGACACAGATGTGGGATCGAAAGTAAAGAGTCTGTGCAACTTAGGGTTAGGGTACCTAATTGGCCTTGGAAGACTAACTGGAAAACTAAAGCTCATGTCGAAGCTGCCTGTTTTGGATAGACTATCACTTAGGAGGCTTTATTTAACTCAGAATAATCCATGGAAGAGAAGTTTTGCACCAAGAATTACATGCTACCTGTGTGAAGAAGATTTGTTCTTGAAACATTTGTTCTTGAATTGCAGTGTCCAAGAAATGTTGAGAGTTGCTTCTTAATGTGACTGGTGTTTCATGGGCAATGCCTCTAAAGATATCAAGAGTTCATTGGAATGCTAACAAAGTCGAGGATGTCTAAAAACTTGAGCAAATTTGGAGAACAATTCCCTTATGCATTTTCTGGACTATATGGCTGGAAATAACAAGGGTTGCTTTGAAGGAAAAAGGATGCATATTTCCAGAATTAAAAAATACTTGTTTGCATAATTTATATTTTTGGTGTAACAGCGATATATTTGATAGTCTAGGAATATTTTTGTTTCATGCACTTATCTGTACCAACTTGGTACTTCGCTAATAAAATTGGACCTTACCAAAAACAAGTTTGCATCTATGTTTGCTCGAATTCGGGTGCAGCTCTAGAGGTTGGATTCTTCATCCCATAAATTTTAGGATTCAGGGCTATGGATAAGTGCAGATAAGGGTGCTCGTATACACCCAATTACTGTGACATCTATATGTATATAATTCAATTACATGAAGTTATTGAACTAAAACTAATATAATTTAATTCTTTATAAACACCTAATATTCTATTCACAAGACATCTTGTGTAATAAGGAAGTGCTCTCATACTTTATGTAAAAAAATATTTATATATATTAAAGCCCAAGAATTAAGCCAAATACCCAATTGTTTTATAATTCTTGATCATAGATGTAGTCAAAGCACCCCAAGTAAGTTGACCATATCTAGTGTGGATCCCACAACCACAACCAAATCGTGTCGGATCAACATGGGTGTAGCGTGAGATTTTGAAGGTCCAAGCAGCATAGGTTCCACCACAGAATTCTTGAATCTCAACTGCGTACAACTTTTCTCCTTTTGTCTCCACTCTTTTGGAGTAGTAGTATGTGACCCAATCATTTCTTCTAGTTATGAAGAATTATACTTTACTATGTGACCACAGCTTTTAAATGTGGCCTACCATGTGTGATCCTTCTTTACAAAGGTGTTAGCTAAAGTTAAACCATAAGCTACAGTTAAACCATAAGCTAAATAAGCACACCATATCAGATGGAATTCATGCCAAAATGAGTAAAATGAAATAGCACTTGCTTCTATAATATGATTTTGATGCTAGAAGTTTATTTTAAGTTCACTTAATAAAAATAAACAGACATTAAGGAAATGGTTAAAATGCATGATCAGAGTAAAAGGAAAAAAGCTACAAGCTAAGAGATAGTAAAGCTTGTTTAATGTTAAGAAAAGTAGAACCTGTGTTTGATGTAAAAAGTGTACTCATAAACAAAAGAAAAGGTAGAAAAGGCAGAAAAGGCTACTTTTCAATGAGTCAATACACTAGACTCAAAACAAAACCAACTCAAATTATCATCATAAGTAACATCTCATGTGACTCACCGTTTCAATCTTCTTCAGCACCGAAACCCCTGTGTCCATATCATAATCATATACAGAAGGTGGGGTTCTCATTGAGCTATAAGAAAACCTGAGTACACCGGATTCAAATTCTGATTCTAATGGATCCACAGAGTATACAGGATCAACAAAATCAACAGCACGACCTCCTTTAAGTCTTTCTAGTGGCTCTCCAACAGCAGGAAGGCGATATACAGTAATTCTGGGTAGACCATTTTCACGTTCATGAACAGCAAGATGGTCGGTAAAAAGTTGTATGTCCTGGAGCTTGATGCTGCACGACAACCAAATTTAATGAGCCATAATCATGAAATAGCTCCATAATATTTCGTACTCACAAAATAGACTAGAAGAGGAATAGCTTTCTCAATCCCTTTGCCCATTTCTTATGTTTTTTTTCCAAAAATTTACAGGACTTTACCCAGGTATAGTTAAGTTAGCGGAAAATCTAAGCTCTAGAGATATCAAAAGACTTTTGGGGAGCTTTGGTTAGTCAGGGCTGTGACTAAATTAGGTATCAGGTTGTAAGAACATAAATATAGATAGAGCTATCAGATGGAAGACCTCTTGAGATTGCCAGCAAAAGTGAAAGCACATGATGATATTTTAGCTCCAAAACCTTATTCCTTACCAACAGTGAAAGAAGGAAAGCAATTAGCTTCTGTACCGCTTCTAAAGGTTATAATTACAATATTATACCTAGTGTGTGAAGGAAGGGAAATTGAGAAAGAACACTGCTTGATTATTCCCTCAGGCCATTGGGGTTTAAATAGCTAAGTTTGCATTTCTAAGAAAGGAAAGAGAATTAAAATACATTATCATAGGAGCAATCAAGGCTCAAGATATACAATATTTACAAGATACTAGGGTGTGGCCTAGTGGTCAATTAAGTGGGTTAAGAACCATGATTTCTCAGGTTCAAAATCCCAATAGAGGCAAAAAAATATTAGGTAATTTCTTCCCATTTGTCTAAGATATGGTCGACACAGTTACCTAATACCTGTGTTGGTGGGAGGCAGCGTGTATGTCCTGGAATTAGTTGAGGTGCGTACAAGCAGGTTCGGACACCACGATTATGAAGAACCAACAGTATTGTTGATTTGTGAATATCTAACTATGATCATATTTGATGTTGAAGGATCTAAATTGATTTGATAAAATCAGATCTGATATGCTATTAAATAGTTAGGAAATTAGATCATATAAAATTATTCCCTGATTCGCAAATCTCCTAGAATCAAGGGATTTGATTGCTAGTTTGTTTGTTTTTCTCTACTATATATTTGTACCTCTACGAATAAATAAGACTGTACAATTTTGGTACCAAAACTTAAATGGTATGGGAGCAGCTTTATTCTTGTGTTGCTTACGGCTAAAATAACATTTCTTGGGCTATGTCACCCAACGACATCAATAGAAGCTGAGAGTTCTATTAACAAAGTTCCGACCAAGACAACAATGAAGTTGTGGTGTGATTTTTGAAAAACAATATTGGTACACTCGTGAGACTTGCTGGAATATCCATGGAAAACTGGCCTGGAATAAACAAAAAGGGTTGACAGCCATGGCAGCCAACCAGGGCTTTCAGTGTACCAATGAAGAATCAGGGTTGCAAGCTTCTCAAGAAATCCCACCACTCACCAAGGAACAATGCTACTACACAAACTTAGCCAATCTCAACTCCAAACCAGTTTGCCTGATCTTTCTACTCCCACTTATGTATTTATTTTTGACATAGGTAATTGTTTCTATTTCTGTAACACAGTACATGGGTTGTACTGAAATCATATTTACAAAAGAACTCAAAATCTACTATCCTATCCTTACAATGAGTCTAAGACATCAATGATAGAGACATTATCATTAGAGTATATCTGGTTACACCAAAAACATAAAGTCAAAATATAATTCATTTTGACTTG
Organism: Solanum etuberosum; assembly: GCA_029582245.1. Taxonomy (NCBI): domain Eukaryota; kingdom Viridiplantae; phylum Streptophyta; class Magnoliopsida; order Solanales; family Solanaceae; genus Solanum; species Solanum etuberosum. The sequence goes on along the minus strand of JAJONR010002211.1, from coordinate 44,077 downwards.
TTCTATAATATTCTCCATATTCTCAAAGACTCTAAGGTTCCTCTCCTTCCATATTGTCTACCATATAGCTGCAGGTACAATTCTCCAGTTGTTTTTGTTTTTAGCGTGAACTCCTGCTTCTTCCCAACTATGTAATGCTTCTGTGATTTTCCCTGGTATGGACCAAGATATGTTTTTGAGACATAGGAATAATCTCCATAGTTGACTTGTGACCTTGCAATGTATAAATAAATGAACCACTGTTTCTGCAGTTTCCTCGCAGAAAAAACATCTCGAACATAAAGGGATCCCCTTTTTCATCAAGATATCTTGTGTCAGCACTACTTCCTTAGTCAATAACCAGACAAAGCAAGCTACTTTGTGTGGGATTTTGGCTTTCCAAATGTGTTTCCAAGGCCATCGAAGTATCTGCTGGTTTGGTTGGTTCATCTTCCTGTAGGCTGCATTTACTTTAAAAGTCCCGTTACTATTTCCCTGCCACTGTAGGATGTCTTGTCCAGCCTTCTAACCACTGAATTGGTCGATGGTGCCGAAGAATTTTGTTACTCTTGGTATTTCCCAATCATTGAGGTGTCTCCTGAACACAAAATTCCACCCTTGAGGTGTCCACAATTCTGCTATTGTGCTCTATTGATGTAAAACTAAGTTATAAATATCTCGGAATAATGTCTCCATGTTGCTTGCTTCATGCCAATCATCCTTCCAGAAGACAGTTTTAACTCCATCTGCCACTTTGACTATGGTATTAACTTTGAATTCATTCCACAAAATTCTAGTAGATTTTCATAAGCTAACACCATAACGAGTAGTGACCTCATTTGTCATCCAATTATCGTTCTCCTCATATTTAGCTTTAATGACTCTAACCCATAGACTTCGATTTTCATTTGAATATTTCCATAGCCATCTCATTCTTAAAGCTTTACTCTGATTCTTTAGATTTTAAATCCCCAATCCCCCAAATCTTTTCTCATTGATCACTGCCTTCCATTTGACTAGGTGGTAACCCTTCCTGTCTTTGTTCCCTTGCCATAGAAATTTCCTCCTGATGCTATCCAGCCTATTGATGATTCCTGGTGGGATAGGAAATAATGACATCATATATGTTGGAAGTGCATCAAACACAGAGTTAATCAAGGTCAATCTTCCACCCATGGAGAGATATTGAGACTTCCACCTTGCTAACTACTTCTCACATTTCTCGATCACCCCATTCCAAATTTCCATAGACATAGACTTGGCCCCCAAAGGCAATCCAAGGTAGAGAGTTGGTAGAGCACCCACTTCACACCCTAAGATTGTCTTTAAGATTTCCATGTTTGGCACTTCATTAACCGGGTATAAGAAGCTTTTCCTCCAGTTAACAATGTAAACCTGACATTCCTTCAAATATTACCAAGATTAGTCTCAGTATTTTGAGATGCTCTTCTTCAGCATCACAGAATATAAGTGTGTCATCTGCATACTGAAGATGAGTTATCTTCAAGCTATCCCTTTCCGCTCTGGCAACCTCAAATCCTCTTAACCAACCTTCCATGTTTGTTGTCTTAATCATATTGTTTAGTCCCTCCATGACTAAGAGGAACAAAAAGGGTGATAGTGGATCACCTTGTCTTAGGCCCCTCTGTGAATTTAAATAAGCTGCTGGTGAACCATTAATAAGTATAGAGAAGTTCACTGTTGAGATACAAAATTTAATCCACTGATTCCATTTGCGTACAAATCCCATCTTCTCTAGTAGATCCATAAGAAAGCCCCAATTGACATGATCATATGCTTTCTCAATGTCTAATTTGCATAGGATTCCGGGTTTCTTCAAGTTCACCCTAGAGTCTATTACTTCATTTGATATGAGGGGAGCCTCCATAATTTGTCTTCCTTTGATGAATGCTAGTTGTTGTGAGTCCACAAGCTTAGCCATCACTCTTTTCAACCTTTCAGTAAGCACTTTGGAGAATAGCTTGTAAATACTACCTATCAGCCTGATGGGTCTGAAGTCTCTTAATTCTTTAGCACCTTTCTTCTTTGGAATAAGAGCTATGAAGGTAGCATTGAAACATCTTTCAAACCTTCCTTGCTCGTAGAAATTCTGGAAGGTCTTCATGATATCATTTTTTACCACTTCCCAACACTTGATGTAGAACCCCATTGTAAACCCATCTGGACCGGGTGCTTTATCAATTGCACATTGCTTTAGGCATTTTAGTACCTCCTCCTCTTCAAATCCCCTTTCTAAATCTTCCATTTCCTCCACTGTCAGCCTAGGGCAATTTGTGAAGTTGTTGGCAGGTCTCCACCGGACATTCTCTGAGTACAAGTTTTGGTAAAATTTCACTATTTCCACTTGAATCCTTTCTTGATCACTGATCAGATTCCCTTGAACAAGAAGTTGGTCAATGTTGTTATATCTCTTGTATGCATTAGCCATCTTGTGGAAGAATTGGTATTCTTATCTCCTTCTTGCAACCAAAGGGATCTAGATCTTTGTCTCCACAAGATCTTTTCATTCTTGATTAGCTGCTCAAAGTTCATGATTAAGGATGCCTTCTCCATTGATTCTTCTGTTGTTAAGCCTCTGGCTATAGCGATGTTGTCCAGAGTAGCCAACTTCTCTAGCAAATTCTTCCTTTGTTGACCTAGGTTTCCTTGCTCACTTCTACTCCATTCTTTCAGTTTATGTTTCAAGGCTTTTAATTTGGAAGCTAGGACATAATCAGGTCTCCCCATGTAATCAAAAGAACTCCACCACACTTTCACTCTATCAATAAAACCTTCAGTGCCAAGCCACCAATTCTCAAACTTGAAATAACTCTTGTTCTTCTTCCAGGAACCTCATTGAATTGCAATCGGAGAACGATCTGACATTATTCTTTGGAGTGCAATTTGTTTCATATTATTGAAAGAGTCATCCCACTCTTGAGACACCAATATCCTGTCAATTCTTGAGGCTATTTCCCAGTATCCCCTTTGAACCAGGTGAAATTAGCATTCTCAAGATGGAGATCAATTAAATTCATGTCTTCAATCAGATTAGAGAACTCCCTCATGCCCTTTGTTCTTCTAACACCGTTCTTTTTCTCCGAGACATATCTGGACACATTGAAATCTCCACAAACTGACCAGGGACCTTCTATTAATCCTCTGATTGAGCCAATCTCCTCCCATACTAATCTTCTTTCCACATAGCAGTTAGGAGCATACACCCCTGTTATATGGCAATGGCAGGTGAATTCTCCCCTCTTCAATTCCCAATGAACAACATGATCTTGACCTATCATTTGTTCAATTTGGTCGATTTGATACTTAGTTAATTCTTTTATCTTTATGTTTCCACTGATACCTAATCGATAACGAACCTGAATGGCCTTTTTAGGGCCAATTCCATCAATTTTGGTCGAGGCAATTCTTTTGCAATTGTGTTTCAAATTTACAAGTAAGAGTGTATGCACCTATCTATAGTATTTCACCTTTCCAAATTCTACTATCCCATAGCATCATTATCCCTCCTCTAGTTCCACTTGCCTCCAAACATGCCATTTTAATCCATCTACCCCCTATAGTTGCATTACCAATCCTGTAATATCCCCCTCTAATTTAGTTTCTTGTAGAAAAATTATATCCGCTTTCCAATCCCCCATAATGTTCTTGACTACCCTCTTTTTATCCCTGCTATTTAAGCCCCTTACATTCCTTGATACTAGTTTGAATTGCATCATGTAATGGACAGGATGTTCCGCCCCTTATCTCTACACCCCCCACTCTTGAATTTCACATCAAAGCCTACTAATTTTTTTGATTCTTTAGAGCCTTTAAATCTGTTCTTCTTACATACTATTGCCGATTCCTGATTCCTTGCTTGTCTGGAGCTATCCACCTGAAGTAGTAGTTCCATAGCCTCTTCCTCATGTCCTCGAAAATCAGCCCCCAATAATTCTCTAGTTTCAGCATATTTTGCTTCACCCACGCAGACACCTCCTTCTCTTTTTCGTAATTAATTATTGTTGTGTGCGCAAACGCTTTGCCTCTTCGATCTCCCATTCTTCGATAGAAGTCAATGATCTTTGACCAGCAATTGTACATGGGCTTTCTTCCCTCCCCCTTCTCATCTCCCCCCTCAAAACTTCTTGTGTAGTTATTTCTTCCACAATTTGCAAAGGCTTTTCCACCAATTTCTCACTTTGATTCGCCATTATCATCTCCTGCAAAGTGTTCAGTTCTGTGTCTTGCATGACTGGAAGAGAGATGTGGGATTCCATGTCTTCAAGAAGTCTGTCTCTATTGAGTATGGGCTGAGCTGAATTTGTTATTTTATTAAAAATAACAAAGCTTGCCTGATCAGGCCCATTTTCCACTTCAATTAAAGACCCTTCATTGGGCCTCTGTAGGCCCAATTTAGAGTTCTTCATTAAAGAAGGTAGGTGACTCTCACATGACTTATTTAAATCCCCCTTTCCAGCTGTCATATGTACCTTCCCCACATGTTCTTCTGTTCAAAAATCCCTTAACTTGAGGGATTTTTGTATTGAATCACAAAGATTGACACTACTTTGTATTACCCTCTGGTCTAAAGTTTGACTTTCCGGTGGACTGTCTTCTCCAGTGGTACAACATGCCTTTTCTGGCGACATTTCACACCTCACTTTGCTTTCAGCCCATATAGGGAAATGGTATTTGATTCCCTCTCGCGCTATTGACACCCCTTGTGGAATGCTTCTGCCATCGTTTGCAACCAAAATCCTCGCCCATTTCATGTGGTTCTTCAACTCTTTCTCCTCTTCAGTAGCTATCCAGCCACCACAAAGTTGTCCAATTTCTTTGAAAACTTGGTGCGTCCAAAGGTGTAGAGGAATACCCACGACTTTGATCCAAGCTTCTTTGATATCGTGGTGTTTGGAAGGCAACCAAGCACCGAACTCCACCATTCTAGGTTAAAACCTAGGTTTTTCCACTTCCATTGGCCTTGCAGTGTCTACTCTGCCATGAACCACTTGGGAAATTCAAAAAGAAACATATCTCCATATAGCTCATATATGTTGACCCCAAAGGTCTTCTTCCACACAGATGATGACCATCTTCTGATCTCAGATAGAGAAGGTTTTTCTTTAATTGCCTTGGCCAGATACCCAATGAGGCACCTCTTCAACAGTCCATCCTTTTGCCTATCTGCTGTGTTAGCCACCTTTGTTTCTCGATGTCCCTTTGAAATCCATTTACTATCGCACACAGCCTTTGAATATGGATAGTTGGATTCTGCTAGTCTTGAGGTATTAGCTAGTACCTGTGTTTTGGAGCATTTAATGAAATTCTCTATCTTAAAAGCTAAGTCATACCATCCAGCATTCAAGACTGGTTCCGGAATAATAATTACTGATCTTACCCCAGCATTTAAGAAGATAATGGTTATATATCTCCCATATTCATTATGATTCCTTGTATAGAAGTACTCTTCTTTTCTGTCAGCAAACTTCCACCTCCTTATGCTCTTCTTTCGATCAGTTGATGCTATCCTTAGCAAGAAACATATACATTCCATCACCTTGCTGCTAACAGTTGATCTTCTCATCATCCTTCGACTCCTCTCCACCTATTCATACCAAACAGATCCATCTGAACTCCATCTTGTAATATCAAACGATTTGAATCCCGCATTGAAATATATTTTGTTTCCCCCCATGTCTGTTGGAGAGCAGGAACAGAAAAGAAAAGGAAGTAAACTATAGCAGACGGGGATAGCTGTGAAAGAAGAAGAGAGATGGTAGTTCTCAGGCGACCTACCAGAAAGAGGGTTCTCTCTCTCCTAGGAAGTAGGAGAGAGAGTTTTTGGGAAATGTGCATGAGAGCATTACAAAAATTATTTTGTATATTTGAGTCCTCCCATTTATTCTTTTTCCAAAACAGGTAATGTACCATATGTTTTTGTGAGTACAGATTCAACTCATATAACTTCTTGGATCATAGATTTAGGAGCTAGTGATCACATGACATGGAATTCCCATTTTTTATTGACTTGCACTCCTTCAGTAGAAAATAAAAAAGTTAAGTTGTTGATGGTTCCTTCTCAGCAATTGTTGGAAAAGGGACACTAAAACTTACCCCTCTTTTTGACTCTTTTTAATGTCTTTCATGTTCCAAAATTGTCTCATAATCTTTCAGCAATTGACTCAAAACCTTAAAATTATCGTGCTATCTTTGACTCTATTTCATGTGTATTTTAGGACAAGGTCCCAGGTAGGAGGATTGGCAATGCTAGAGAGTCTGAAGGACTCTATTTTTTTTATGATGGTGAAAATTTAGTATATTTTAGTTCAACTTGTTTGAAATCTTTTCCAGTTGATAATAGTCATGTTATGGCACTATAGACTTGGTCATCCAAATTTCATTATTTGAAAGTTGAAACTCTTGTTACCTCAATTGTTTATGAATAGAAGTGCATCCTTTTTCCGTGTGAATTTTGTGAAATGGCTAAACACAGACGTTCATCTTTTTCTTCCAAAAAATATCATGCCACAAAACCTTTTAAGTTAATCCAGGCTTTTAGGGACCTTTTAGGGTAGCAACTGTAAATGGAAAAAGGTAGTTTGTGAATTTCATAGATGATCACACTAGACTAACTTAGGCGTGCCTATTGAAAGACAAAGGGGGAGTAAAATATAGTTTTGAGGCTTTTTATGTTATGTTCGAGTCACAATTTCATGAGAAGATTCAAATATTTTGAGTGATAATGGGAGAGAGTTTTTCAATGACTACCTAGGCAATTTTTTCACTTCCAAGGGAATAGTACACCAAAGTTAATGTCTTGATACACCCCAACAAAATGGAGGAGCTGAGAGAAAAAAATAGGCATCTTATGGAGGTAACTAGAGCCTTAATATTCACAAGTGGAGTCCGTAAATTTCTATGGCGAGAAGCATTTTTGACATCCACCTATTATATTAATAGGATGTCTTCTTGTGTTGTAGGTTTTAAAACCCCTTTCAATATGTTCAAGACATACTTCTCTACTTCTAGATTGACCACTTATCTATCTTTGAGAGTCTTCGGGTATAGTGTATTTGTTCATGTTCATGATCATAATAGAAGTAAAGTTGATTCCACATGCTAAAAAATGTCCTTTTGTTGGCTATGCCCCTAGTCAAAAGGGATACAAGTGTTATGACCCAAATACTAGGAAGGTCATTGTCATAATGTATGTCACTTTTTTTGAATCTCGATTGTTTTTTGGAACTAATCTTCAGGGGGGAACATAGTGAAGATTCGAGGGATAATAAGGATTCTCGTGACCTCACGTGTGAGAAACAAAAGGAACCAAGTTTTTGATAGATGTGAGAAATATTGGAGAAGAATATTATTGAATTGTGTATCTACATTATTACACTGAGACTCTATTTATAGACACTATACTAGATTTCTTTTCCAACTTGGACACTACACTAGATTTCTTTTCCAACTTGGACACTACATAATAATCCCTTTTCAAGTAGGATTCTATATACTAATTCTTTTCAAAGTAGGGACTATTTTTGTTCCTATTTCTATTCTAACACTCCACCTCAAGCAGGCGCATACAAGTCATAAGTACCAAGCTTGTTGTCGATGTAATTAATTGGAGGACCGGTGAGGGGCTTGCTGAAGATATCTGCAAGTTGATCACTCAACTTCACTAATTTTGTTACAATATCTCTTGATCTTCTAAGAGTATCTTTTCCCTGACAAAGAGATAGTCAAACTCAATGTGCTTAGTCCTTTCATGAAATATTGGATTTGATGCAAAATGTCGATAAAACACAGAGTGATTAGCTCCACTACGAGACAGGCCAAACTCCTGAATTACTATGTTGAACTTCTCAAACAAAGCTCGAGAAGACTATTTTAGACCATAGAGTGACCTGCGCAATCAACATCAGTATAAGCCTCTAAAACCATGTCTCCTCTTTTGATTTGTATTCTTTTTCATGAACTTCCTTTAAGATATTGTAGAATCCTCTTGACAACTTAAAGATACATTTCTCTAGGATTATGCATTTCTCTAGGAACATGCATAAATTGGCTAACAACACTTACAGCAAAGGCAATGTCTGGCCTTGTATGGAACAAGTAAATCAATTTCTCTACAAGCCTTTAATACAAGCTTGTATCTACCACGGAATCTTCTGGACCATTGCACAATCTATGATTATATTCAATCGGTGTAGCCATTGGTTTAAACCCTAATTTTCATGTTTCTTTTAGCAAATCAAACACATATTTTTGTTGAGAAACAATGTTGTGAAAAGCGACAAAAAGCTCACTTTAAGTGCGAAGCGAGGCGAGGTGCACCCACTGCGCCTTTCTTTCCTGAAGCGAAACGATAATTAAAAAGTGTGCGCTTTAACAGTTGAAGCGAGAAGTGCAATTAAAGAAAAGGCGAGAAAAAGTGTGCTTAAATGAAAAGGGCGCTAATTAGGGTTCTTTTTAAAAAATTGTAAGTTTTTTTTAAAATTTTTGAAATATACTGGGCTGCAACTTCAAAATATTTCCCTCCGACTACTGTGAGGTTGCGACTGCTGCGAGGTAAGTTCTCTTCTTCTCTTTGGTCGAGTGTCGACTGCTGTAGTGCAGTGTTGGTTGCTCTGCTTTTTTCTCTTCTTCTCTTTGGTTGCTGCTCTGTTTTTTTCTATTTCTGGTAGCTGCTCTGTTTTTTTTCTATATTTCTATTGCTGCTCTGTTTTTTTCAATTTCTATTGCTGCTCTGTTTTTTCTATTTCTATAGAGTGTATGGTGTATGCTGGTTGCTGCTATGTTATATCTTTAATTTTTTCCCTTAGTCTATTTGTTGTTTTGTTACTGAGTTACACTTCTTTTTTTTGCTTGTAGCAAAGTTGTATTTTCTTATTCAAAATGTCACAAAAAAGGAATCCGGCTTGGGTATATGGAATATTTCATCACAAAAAGTATCTTATTGGTGGTTATAGAGATGTAAAAGTATGTCCGAAGGTCCCGAATAGTGTGAAGGAAGAGATCAAAGAGTATTTGCTGAAAAAAAAGAGTTTAAAACTCGAATGAACCATGAAGCATCCATTGTTAATCTTGTTGATAATGATAAAGTTGAAGTGAATATACCAATGGGGACTCCCTCAAAATATCAAAAGATGCCTTCAAGTAGTAGGAGTGGGTCATTTTACCAATAGCAATGTCAAGGGTCCTATGAATCTCTATTTCTCGCAAAAACCAAATGAAAAGAGAAAAGGTGGACCTATTGATTAAGAATCTTCTAGGAAGATTTTAAGGGATCGTGTCTGCTTTTGCTCGGTGGATGTATGATGCAGGGCTTCCTTTCAATTGTGTTAATTACACCGAGAGTTTTGGTACATTCAGTGAGGTAGTCGGCCAATATGGCCCTGGAATGAAGTCCCCCACAAATCATGAGGTAAGAGTTCCTTTTCTAAAAAAAGAAGGTGGAAAAGACAAACAAGATTGTAGAAGAACAGAAGGTTCAATGGAAAACGTATGGCTGTTCCATTATGATGGATAAATGGACAGCAAGGAATGGGAAAATGGTCATTAATGTTTTGGTGAATTCCCCAAGCGGGAGTGTGTTCCTTGAATCTTATGACGCTAGTGACTCTTCTACTGATTCTAATAAGTCGTGATAGACTTCTCGAGTTCATTGCACATTCAACAATGATATTAACCTGTGAATATCTTTAAAGAAGCTTCTAGTTGCTTACCTTTTCTTCTTTTTGAAATTGGTAACAGTGCATGATATCAAAGAACCAAAACAGTGCTTGGGTAGCACTGAAACCATATTTATAAGAGAACTCTAGAATTTTACCACCTCTATCTATAATGAATCTAAAACATCAATGATAGACATACAAATTGACAATTAGAAGACAAAATAATTCCTGCAAAGTTGTTTGAACTGTCAATAAATTGGTTATCTTTTTAATAATTACCTTGGACGGTGAGGAAGGAGAACAGTGGTAGCAGATATATTTTCCACAGGGCATGCAAGTAATTCTGAATTGAAACATTCATCACTTCTCCTCTTGATGAAGAAATGATTTCCACGATGACTAGCTGATGTGTCAATGCCAGTCACATGTGATGTTAATACCACCAATCCATTTTCAGGTTTTGAAATGTCTAGATAAAAGACAAATCTTGTAATTTTGCTCTCAGATGCAATAAATAAATATTTCTTGCTCTCAGATGCTTGAAGATCCAAAGAAAATGTTTCGTCATTTTCATGATAAAGGCAAGAGTTATCTAACTGGTTAGTTCCCAATTTATGCAACCAGACCCGTCAAAACTAATATTAATCAAGAGAAAGAAAACCTGGATAAGCAAAAGTAAGATAAATTTCAACCAGACGAATCCATAAAACTGGCTATAAAGCCAACAGAAATGATTTAGCAAGTAGAACATATATGTAGGTAGAGGTACTTATTTTTGACAAACAGAAAAAACATAAGTTTTAAGGCTCACCACGATAAGCAAGCCAAAGACAAACAATACACTCAATGGTTTCAACAACTCTATTAGATCTCTTCAATCAACTTTTTCTATTAAGAATCCATCTTTGGATGGAGGATTAGCTTCTATTTGGATAGCACTGGACATTGTTATTAGCTTAAGACATTCTACCAAACTGAATAACAATTATGGAGCATAAAGACAATATCATAATAAAAAATCAGACAAAATTGGAAACTGGATGCTACTGGAGGAAACTAAATCACTTATACACAATGGCTCCAGTGAAATCCAAACCTTGTCTGGTCGAAGGATCTCATCCATTGTGACATAAACCAATGCTTCATCACCTGCCCATTCGAGATATGATATAATGGCACCAACCAGAGGTTTCCCAACCAGCATTCCAGACTCTGCATCAATAACATAAACAGTGTATATTTCATCCCCTTTTGTGTCCTCTGCATATGCAACTAACTTGTTATTTGGGCTGACCTGAACACCGGAGAATCATGATGAAATAAGATAAGCTATAAAGCAACAAGAGACATGGAATAGCAATAAGCATCTGCACAGAAGACATGCTCTTACTTTGAAAGCACCAATACTGTAATATGTATGTTCTAGAGCTTTCACATTCTCATCCAAGATAATATGCTCGGAAGGAGCATCAGGTCCAGTTGGCATCGTATCATAAACAAATATTGGAGCTCCACTTGTAGGCACATAGCATCTACAATGTTGGACATATTCCTTACCCTCTAAGTTCCTCCTGTAGTAAAAGTATGATCCTCTCCGCATGGGTGCAGATATGTCATCTTCTTTAATTCTTCCTCTTATCTCGGTATAAATACGACCCTCTAATTGTTTGGTCCCTAGTAAAGTGGTCAGACAGTTTATAATCCCTTCTCCAAGCAATTTTGAATGAATTGATGAACATGATAGTGTAAAGACACATTGAGAACAAATCAACGAACAAATGCTTTCAGATGGAGGCAAGTATGCTACAAAAGGAATTATGTTCTGCTACTGTTTTACATATATATATTGCACATCAGCAAGATGCAAATTTTTCTTTCAAAGAACTTCCCAAAATGCATACAGTTGAAGAACATAAAATAACGGAGTAAAGGCAGTAGAGTTTTCTCAAGCTTCAATCTCTTGCTTGTTTAAAAACATGTAAGCATTACAATGACATTCATAAGAAGCTAGGCAATTCACAATTTCTAGAGACTAGAGTGAGCAGAACACTTTTATGTTCAATCAGTAGCACAGTAAGGGAAATATTATCAGTTTCAACATTACAAGGAAATTACCCGCCTCTCTATCTCCTTCACACACACTTTGGATGTGCTCTGACAAAACACCCATAGCTCAAATGCAACAAATCTCGCAAAGACACTCTAATATAATTCATAGGCTTCAGATCATCACCACTAGTTCTTCAAAGGTATAGTAGCAAAAAGTATGGTGGATGATACAGTTGAAGTGTAATGGAACTTGAAGTTGAATCTTGACCTAAAAAGCTGGACACTACAGAAAGCTTACTACTAAGTCCAAACGCGAACTCTGAAATTGAACTCAAGTTGAATTATGTATTACTTAAACATGGTACACATCGAAGGACCCAAACCAAGAGAAAACATCTAGATATATACGTAGAAACAGAGTTTTCTTCTCCATCCTTGGTCATTATTCTTCTCTTTTCTACACATCCCTGTTCATTTAACTTTTATATTGTACCCTAAGCACATGCTAAGTGCTAGTAACATTTGTCTTTTTTTAGAGATTATAAGAAATTAACAGATAGAGGAGAATCTTTTTATTTTCCAAAGTAGAAGGGAAACTCTACAAGAAGAGTTAGATTAGGGGAGACTTCTACTGACTAAATGGTTGCAAGGGTTCTACAACACTTCTATACAAGCATTGCAGAAAAAACTCAAAAGATCAAGTTTGGTGCATTCTAGCCTTCTACTGTTCTAGCATCTCTTGCACAAAGAAAGCTTAAGTGAGTGCTTTAATTAATATTCCATCTGCCCAGAAACTGATCCTTCTACTGCTAACTGGTAATGCGTACAAAAGCAATAGAAACTAAAAACTAGCCTACCCCATAATTAAAATGAAAGTTGTCCCTCGAAAACAAATCAAAGAAAAATTCTTCTTCCACTTCCTTGATCAACTTTCAAAAGGTGATTTTCTTTGCCAGTACAGTTCTAAATGGCCCGAAACAATCTCAACAAAAGAAACATTCAGCTGGTTTATAGATGCTACATGAGTCAGCCAAAACTGAAATCTACCAGTCACCTATTTCTTCATTGCACAGTTGCAGTAGAACTGTGGAACTTTTTCGTCTACTTTTTGACTATGTTGGGTACAGCCTCAGTCACCAAAAGAATCTTATAAATGTTGGAAGTTTTGTAGAGTTGATAAAGCCATTAAAAAATATGGAGGATCATACCAGCTACTATTTTTTGGTGCATATAGAATGAGACGAATCACATGTGTTTTAATGGAATCTATAGAATTTATGTTTCATAAACATTTCAATACCAAGAGCTAAAATACGCAAGAGTATTATAATATACATATTTCATGAACAATGTTGGAACAAACTCAAAAACCTAAGTCTGAAATATTACTCATTCTCCTCTCAATTTTTTTGGGTGACCTGCATGCTATTTATTTATTTATCTTCTCTCTAGAAATGATTAATTAAATTTAAACGCTGAGACAGATTTCTCATAGGAGTATAATTAATTATTTGGAATTTGAGAAAGTAATACGCACCAGACATTACAGAATCTGTGTAAGCATTTTCTTCGTGGAGGTAAGAGAGGAGCTCTGGGTTAGAGCGAGAGTCATCACGGAGCCAGTAGTAGTTGTCTACTATAACGTCCCCGAACAACTCCATTTCGTGCCTCACTTTCTTTGGCGTCGGCGGCGACGGTGTGGTGTTTGCCATAGCTCGCAGGGTGACAACTTTAGAGTGGAACCGAATTGACAGCCTAGACCTGCTAGCAGAACCCAACACTAAAGACAATCGTCTGCCGACGCACGACTGAACCATTCAAAGCGGCGTTGGCGTGGTAATTTTTTTTGTTAGAATAGAACGAGTCTTACTAAAAACGCCTTTTTTTTACCCTAGTCGACTTTACCTATCACTTTATGGGTCTTTTTGTGCGATAAATAATTTTGAGATAAGATTTTACTACTTTTCAATTCTTTGTTTGGTTATAAAATATGAGATAACTAAATTCTTTGTTTGGTTATAAAATGTGAGATAACTAATTTCATGATTAATAATTATGATTAACATAAGTTATTTTTATTTGTGGTGTAATATTAATCTTGGAATAACTTATTCAAAATAAAATAAAAATAACAAAACTACCTTTTTAAACCCTTTTTTATACATCACCTTTATATACATGTATATTATGTAGGTGTATTATGCATTTGATTATTAAAATAAAATATTAAGTGCATAAGTTAGTGGGTATAAATTGTGGTAGAAGATGACTATTGGTTCTTGTAACTTATATGGTCATTATTTCTTGTAACTCTCATGGTCATTAGTTTCGTGTAACTCATATGACCATTAGTTTCTTGTAACTCGTGTAACATCTATCACATTTATCTACCCACATTACCACCCCTCATTCTACCTATTGATTATATGGAAGACTTCTTCACCTATAAATAGTGGTGTTTCTTCCTTTGTGAAGTATCTCAAGAAAGATGAGAAGTGTGAAATAATATTTTAGTGTGTACTAGTGAAAGAGAGAGTTGAGACAAAGAAAACACTCTAAGTCTTCAACTATATTCACTATATACAAAAGAGAGTATTTATATATGTTGAATGAAGGTGTTTTTTTTGTGTGGAGCTTTGGACTCTTCAACTAAATTCAGAGTTGCTTGAATTGTACGACGTTGTTGGGTTGTTGTATCCTGGAGGGGACAAGTCAAGAGTAGTAATGTTGGATCGGTGTAGATTATGCCACAGTGAGCTTGAATCTCCTTAAAGAGAGCGAGATATCCGCGCCTCAGCCCAAAGATTTGTTTATACATTTTTATTCATTTTATTTCAACTGTAATATTTTGTCACCAACATATTGAAATAATTTTTAATAGGTGAAATAGTCTGACAGATCTTAATACTTGGATCGAATTGTAAACCTGAATTTTTATACTTACGACTTTGTCAACTAAACACTTAAACTTAATAAAACACAATATTTTAAAGGATATTTTACATCAATAATATAATATAATTACAAATTATGGTATAATATGTAATTTTACTGAAAATAACATTAGTTTTGTTACCAGAAATAGCAAAACACTTTTGCTCTTTATATTCTCTCTTCCATTAGAACATTTTCTTTTTCTCTTTCTCTTTCTCTTTTCTTCCATCATTTTCTCTCTCTTTCATTCTTGTCTTTTCTTCAGTCATTTTTTCTTTCTCCTTTGCTATTTTTTCGTTATTTTCTTTCTCTTTTTATTTTCTTCCACAATTTTCTCTCTCTTTTATTCTTGTCTTTTCTTCAATCATTTGTTTCTCACTCTTTTCTTTTTTAAATTTCAATTATTTTAATGTTTAAGGATGTTTTGAAGATTATTTTATTTTTAAAAAAATATGGACATCATTAATAAAATAAATAAATAAATAAAAATTATACTTGTAATACATTTTGAATTCAATACATTATACATATTATATGCATTTTTTAATGCACATTGTGAATGTATAACTAAAATATTTTCAATACAATAATATATTTTAACACCGTTAATAAGAGAAAAAAATAACAATTGTGATACATTTGAATTCAATATATAATACATATTGTAGACACATAATTTTTGACCGAACTTAAGTATTACACCATTTTTAGAGCTTAAATATTTTATAAAAAATTGAATTAAATATTTTGACTTTTACCTTATTTTATTAACTTTATCTTAAAGGATTTGAAAACTACAAAAAAAACATATCACATTTTTAGGTAAGTTTTATTTTCAATTTATTCAAAAGAAATTAAAAAAATAGAAATTTTCTTTTAGTTTTAGCTTTAATAAATAAGCTAGTATTTCTTAATTATATTTTTAAATTAACTATTTAAATTTTCTTATATTTATATTAGGTTAAAATAATTAATTAATATTTTTATTATTATTTTTATATTTTTTATTTATATATACCTACACATTATCCCACTACACTCAACCCACTCACCATTATCCCTATACTACACCACTTCCTCACACCACTACACACACTACTCCTCACATACACCCACACTCACATACACCCACACACCCTATGTATATTAACACACACACGAAACAGGAAAAGGGAATCAGAAAGAGACCCACAAAAAAACTATCCTAAGCAAATGATACACATTCAAATCACATAGCAATGAAAGAAAAAAAAAAACAATTCATTCTGCACATTATCAAAAAATACAACAACACAATACCGACACTTACCAATACACAAAAATACGTAACACACAAAACAAACATTCCTTTCGCATTGTCAAGCCCCGAACCTATACCCCGGACGTGGCTGCCACTCGAGAACCATTGCTGGCCCCAAGAGAACCCTTGGCCTGCTTACTTACTCAGCGGAAGACTTAAATATAAGAAATAGTCTCAAATAAGGAACTTACGAATTAAACTTAGAATGTCTTTATGGAAACATTCGCACTAGCCAAAATGGCTTCTCCAGTCTCATAGCAAAACATCTGAAATACAAGACTAAAGAAACTATAACTATCCGTCTATGAAACCTCTAAACAATGAGGGATGTCGGGACAAGACCCCCGATCATCCTAACAATTGAAAAACTAGAAAGCAAAGTAAAATGAGTCCTCCGGAAAGCAAAGAGGCTCACCAACTGACTTTGAGTGCTTAACTGGATCAACGAGGCGTTGGATGCTGATCCTGGTTACCTGTGTCTGCATCATCAAACGATGCAGGCCAAATGGCATCAGTACATTGAATGTACGAGTATGCGAGAGGAAGACTAAACATAACATAAGCTTGAAAGGAATCTGAAAAGAACACTTACCTTAGCTTTACTCAACTCATGAATAACTCAACTCAAATGCAAAGTAAAAACAATAATAAAGGTGCAGTTTATACAAAGCATTTAAAGCAATAAGTGGTAACTCGATGTATTTAAAGAAATACAATAACAACTCAATTACATATAAAGTAATATAATACTGTGGGAGTTTCTCTAACCGACAACCACCACTATGAGCCTAAGTGATGATACATCGTCTTTCCCACGTTGCCAGAACTGTCCTATACTTTGCCGTCATATAGAACGCCTTAACTAAGTGGATCCACTAGTCTATGCTAAAAAGCATTAATGAATCATCTAAAAAGTATGATCCTTTCTACCCATGATGGCTACACGGTTTATGGAGACTTGAGTTATTATGAACTCGCGTCCCCATATCGGTGCTCAATACTACTCCCAAAATATACTCAGCTCATATGTTTTAAAAACAAAACTCTTTCTTTGGTTTGAGATAATTACTCAAAACTTAGCTTAAAAGCTCTCTTGGAAATCGGTGTTTCCCTTTCTTGCTCAAATGTGAAAATATTTTTAAATCTTGGGAATACTTAGTTCCCGTATACATTTCGAAGAAATGAAATTAACTATTTACTCTTTGCTCAACTCAAAACTCAAGTCTTAAAACAAAGTTAAAACGTTTGTGAAAGACTTTGAAAAACTCTTTGAACTCATCTTGACTTGACTCTTAACTTTCCTTGAATTGAAGTATGGATTCAAGGCTCATGATCTCATGTTTATGGATGATTTCATGATGTTTAGACGTACCTTAGAGTGTAGAAATCAACTAGAAAACTTAGGTACGTTGCTAGGGAACTCATATGGAAAGAAATGGGAAAGGGTGGAAAGCCTGGCGTCGTTGGCGCTCTGAGTGACGTGGGACGCCAGAGGGCAAACTTCAGGAATAGGGTTGGGGCGGTCTGGCTGGCACGACGCCCCAAAGCCCAAACTTCAGAGCCTCAGTTGAGTCGATCTGGCTGGGGCGGCGCCCCAGGCCCCTGCCCAGGTGAACTCCGACTTTTCTTCTTCATTTTTCAACTCTAAACCCGCTGATTTCACTTGGTTCTTTCCCCAAACACTTAGAATCAACTAAATCATCAATATATGTAAGATTTTACTCGAAAACACACCTAAAAACATGAATCCAACTCAAGGAACTTCAACAACAAGAACCCACAAGATTTCAAAGGAATTATCATCAAGAACTCATAAGATTTGCTTTCAAAACTATACAACTTCGCTGAATTGAATCATGATTGGCGCGTGGGTGAACTAACCCAACACTATGTGATCTCACATACCTTGTAGGGATTAACCCTTGGCGAAATCCACACGAAAATCTCCAAGAAATCGACGAATCTTGAACTTTCTTCTCCTTTCTCCTCTTTTCTCTTTTCTCCAAGCCCTAGCATGAATTTCCAATTGACTAAACTGATATAATTCTGATTAGACCCCAAATAAACCTCTAACAATGAAATAAAATAATTTGTTAAGGAAAAGACCAAACTACCCTTCCAAAATCCGGATTAGACTTTCCTTATCTAAACAACCCAACTTTAAATAGGCATATCTCACTCATACGAACTCGGAATCGCGCAAACTCGGCGGCGTTGGAAAGATAATTCCAAGATCTTTCCTACGGTATCTTGAAGGACACCTAAATCATACTGAGCTAGGAGTTATGGTCGTTTGAAGTTGACCAAAAACTCAAACTTAACTTAACTTAACTAATTTTCCAAATTTTTTTATTATTTCCAAAATAAATCACTCTTTCTAGTTCTTTCAATTAGCGAGATGTTACAATATCTCCCGCTTGGGAACATTCGTCCTCGAATGAGATTACTCTTTGTAAGCTAAGAGCGTAACATCAAACATTTAGTTCAGACACCCAACAAGTCAATCTAACACATCAAGCATATCAATTAAAGAGTACTAAGAAGAGAATTAGTATCTTGATCTGGACTTTCTCTTGGCTCAAAGAGATGTGGATATCTCTTCTTCATATCCTCCTCAGCTTCCCAAGTAGCCTCCTCAACAAATTGATTTCTCTAAAGAACTTTGACTGATGCCACTTCCTTCGTCCTCAACTTGTGAACCTGACGGTCTAGAATTTGAACAGGGATCTCCTCATAAGACAAGCTATCCTTGATACCAATATCTTCAGTTGGTATGATAAGTGAAGGATCTCCCATGCATTTTTTCAACATGGAAATATGAAATACCGGATGAACCGCTGCTAACTCTTGGGGTAGCTCTAACACATAAGCTACATTACTAACCCTTTTGGATATTCTGTAAGGGCCAATATACCGGGGACTAAGCTTCCCCTTCTTACCAAATCTCATAACGCCCTTCATGGGTGAAAATTTCAAGTATACCCAATCATCTACTTCAAACTCTAACTCCCTTCTCCTAACATCAGTGTAGGATTTCTGACGACTCTGCGCTGTTTTCAACCTCTCTTGAATGCCTTTCACTTTCTCCATAGCTTGATGCACTAAGTCTGGTCCTATCAACCCAGCTTCACCAACTTCAAACCATCCAATAGGAGATCTGCATCTTCTCCCATAAAGAGATTCATAAGGAGCCATTTGGATGCTAGAGTGGTAACTATTGTTGTACGCAAACTCAATGAGAGGTAAGTGATCATCCCAATTCCCCTTGAAATCAATCACATAGGCCCTCAACATATCTTCTAAAGTCTGAATAGTGCGCTCTGCTTGACCATTTGTCTGAGGGTGAAAAACAGTACTTAAGTTCACCTTTGAACCCAAGCCTTTCTGAAAAGATTTCCAGAACTGTGCAGTAAATTGTGCACCTCTATCTGATATAATTGATACCGGAACCCCATGAAGTCTGACTACCTCTTGGATGTACAACTTGGCATAGTCCTCTGCTGTATGGGTAGTCTTTACCGGCAAAAAGTGGGCTGATTTGGTCATTCGATCCACAATCACCCAAATAGAATCAGGTTGCCTGTGAGACCGCGGCAAACCAGTAATAAAGTCCATATTAATCATCTCCCATTTCCATTCCGGAAGTTCTATGTTCTGAGCCATACCACCGGGCCTTTGGTGCTCTACTTTAACTTGTTGGCAATTCAGACACTTAGCAACAAATT
Organism: Solanum etuberosum; assembly: GCA_029582245.1. Lineage (NCBI taxonomy): Eukaryota > Viridiplantae > Streptophyta > Magnoliopsida > Solanales > Solanaceae > Solanum > Solanum etuberosum. The sequence continues at coordinate 24,413 of JAJONR010002211.1, read as the reverse complement.
CTGCAATGCCCTTCTTCATACTACTCCACCAATACACTTCTCTCAAATCACGATACATCTTTGTGGAACCCGGATGGATAGAATATCTGAAGCTATGAGCTTCCTCCATAATCCTCTCTTGGAGTTCATCCACCCTTGGTACACACAATTTTCCTTGATACCTCAACACATCATCTCCCCCTTGTTCAAAAGCCATTACTCTTTGCTTATGAACATTTGCCTTCAATTCAAGCAAAATAGGATCTTGGTCTTGCTTCTCTTTTACTTCTGACACTAATGATGATTCAGCCCCATTCATCACCACTACTCCTCCTTCTGTGGAATCCATTAGTCGAACTCCCAATCGGGCAATTCTATGCACATCTCTTGCTAGCTCTTTCTTATCTTCCTCAAAATGGGCGGTACTACCCATAGACAACCTGCTCAAGGCATCAGCAACAACATTAGCCTTACCTGGATGATAAAAAATACTCATGTCATAATCCTTAAGTAATTCTAACCACCTCATTTGTCTGAGATTAAGCTCTTTCTGACTAAACACATACTGAAGACTCTTGTGATCGGTGAACATATCCACATGAACACCATAAAGATAATGGCACCATATTTTCAAAGCAAAAACCACGGCAGCCAATTCTAGATCATGGGTTGGGTAATTCTTCTCATGAACTTTCAACTGTCTGGAGGCATAAGCTATAACTTTGCCATTCTGCATTAACACACAACCCAAACCAACTATAGAAGCATCACAATACACAACAAAACCTTGAGTACCTTCTGGTAAGGTCAATACTGGGGCAGTAGTCAACCTCTTTTTCAATTCCTGAAAGCTCTTCTCACAAGCTTCAGACCATTGAAACTTCACTATTTTCTGAGTCAACTTGGTCAAAGGGGATGAAATAGATGAGAACCCCTCTACGAATCTTCTATAATATCCAGCTAAACCCAAGAAACTCCTAATATCAATTGGAGATGTGGGTCTAGGCTAATTTTGCACTGCCTATATTTTCTGGGTGTCAACTCTAATTCCATCACCTGAAACAATGTGACCTAAGAATGCCACAGACTCAAGCCAAAACTCACATTTCGAAAACTTAGCATATAACTCATTATCCTTTAGAGTTTGGAGAACTACTCTGAGATGACTAGCATGATCTTCCTCATTCCTTGAATAGATTAGAATATCATGAATAAAAACGATAACAAACATATCTAAATAATACTTGAATACTCTATTCATAAGGTCCATGAACGCTGCAGGTGCATTGGTTAAACCGAACGACATGACCAGAAACTCATAATGGCCATAACGGGTCCTGAATGCAGTCTTTGGAATATCACATTCCCTTACTTTCAACTGATGGTAGCCTGATCTGAGGTCTATCTTCGAAAAACAGGAGGCACCTTGAAACTTATCTAAAAGATCATCAATTCTTGGAAGAGGGTATTTATTCTTGATGGTAACCTTATTCAACTGACAGTAATTTATACACATCTTAAGGGAACCATCCTTCTTCCTTACAAACAAGACCGGAGCGCCCCAAGGTGAGACACTTGGTCGAATAAAACTTTTCTCAAAGAGATCTTTCAACTGCTCTTTCAACTCTGCTGGTGCCATTCTATATGGTGGAATAGATATAGGACGAGTATCTGGGAGAATATCTATACTGAAGTCTATCTCTCTCTCAGGAGAGACTCCGGGTAGATCATCAGGAAAGACTTCTGGAAACTCACTCACAACTGGAACTGACTCAATAGGAGGTATCTCAACACTAGAGTCATTAACTCGGACTAAGTGATAGACACAACCTTTAGAAACTAACTTTCTCGCCTTAAGGTACCAAATGAAATGACCCTTAGGCACTGCTGAACTGCTACTCCACTCTATAACTGGCTCATTAGGAATTTGAAACCTAACAACTCGAGTTCTACAATCAATGGAGGCATAACAGGCATGAAGCCAGTCCATACCTAGAATGACATCGAAATCTACCATGTCTAACTCAACTAAATCAGCCATGGTGTTCTTGTGATTGATGGAAACGACACAATCATGATATACTCGCTCAGCTAGAATAGACTCCCCAACAGTTGTAGAAACACAAAAAGGTTCACGAAGTTTCTCAGGAATAACATCAAAATTATTTGCAACATAAGGAGTCACAAAAGATAAAGTTGCTCCTGGGTCTAGCAAAGCATAAACATCAACAGTAAAGACTTTGATCATACCAGTGACAACATCTGGAGAATTCTCTTGCTCTTGACGACTAGTGAGCGCATAAAGGCAGTTTGCTCCTCCGCCAGTACCGGAAGTAGCTCCTCTAGGTGCAGCCCTATCTGGTGGAGCAACTGATGAAGATTGGGCTCTATTGCCATGATTCCCATTACCTTGCCGGTTCTTAGGGCACTCTTTCATGAAGTGGCCCTCTTGTCCACACTTGAAACAACCTGTGGAGCCATCGCGACATTTACCTGGGTGAGTCCTACCACACTTAGCACATACAGGAGCCCAGTTACCTCCTTGTGCCACACTACCCTGAGACTGTGCAGGTCTAGCTCTGAAGTGCTGTGAATTCTGACTATTGTACTCACCTTTGTTTCTGGGTGCAGGTGCACTAGCAGATGATGGATCAGGTCCCTTTTGCTTTTGTTGGAAAGAAGACCGGTTCACATTATTTCTTTGCTGCCCGGACTCATTCCTTGTCTTAGCTTTCTTGTTTCTAAACTCCTCCCTATCCCTTAGCTTCTCTTCCTCAACCTGTTGCACATAGACCATCAACCTTGCTATATCCATGTCCCCAATTAGCATGGCTGCCTTGCCCTCTTTGCTTGACAGACGGGACAACCCAGCAACATAAAAACTCATCCTACTTCTTATATCCGTAACCATCTTCGGAGCATATCGGGAAAGTTGGGTGAACTTTAAGCTGTACTCATGAACACTTAGTGAAGAGTGAGAAACTCTTGTACCTTGGCCTCTCTCAGTTCTCAGGGAAAGAAACGCCCCAAGAAGGCCTCCTCAAAGCAAGCCCAACTCGCAGGTGGTGCTCCCTCAGCTCTACCCTTCTTCCACTGGTCAAACCAAGTCCTAGCAACATCCTTCAGTTGATATGTAGCTAGTTCTACTTGCTCAGCATCGACAACGTGCATAACCTCAAATATCCTTTTCAGTTCCTCAACAAAACTCTCCGGATCCTCAGTAGTGCTTGAACAAGTGAAACTTGGAGGATTCATCCTCAAGAACTCTCAGATCCTCGAAGTATCAGCTACTTCCTGTCTAGCTCCTCTTTGTTGCCAAACCTGGTTAGTCACAGCTTGTCTTAACATTCGAATCGCTTCCCTGAACTCAGCATTCGTGACTTCTCCTTGAGGTTGCACTTCAGGTGCATTTGGTAACCCTTGTTCTTGCGGTTCAACATTCCTTCCAGCGGGACGACCTCTGACAGCTCTTCGTGGAGGCATGATCAACTAAAAGACACACACAAGCACGAATTAGAAGAAACTTTTTAGAGATCAAACTCTAATGTACGAAATGAGTGTGAAAGAAGTGATATAATTTCCTAAGGGTTGCAGCCTCCTAATTATAGATGTGGCACGCTTCACACCGATAACTAGGACTCTACAGAAACGACTTCATAGACTCCCTAGGACTCTTGAACTCTGTGCTCTGATACCAAGTTTGTCACGTCCCGAGCCTACACCCCGGACGTGGCTAGCACTCGAGAACCATTGTTGGCCCCAAGCGAACCCTTGGCCTGACTTACTTACTCAGCGGAAGACTTTAAACATAAGAAATAGTCTCAAATAAGGAACTTACGAATTAAACTTAGAATGTCTTTATGGAAACATTCACACTAGCCAAAATGGCTTCTCCAGTCTCATAGTAAAACATCTGAAATACAAGACTAAAGAAACTATAACTATCCGTCTATGAATCCTCTAAACAATGAGGGATGTCGGGACAAGACCCCCGATCATCCTAACAACTGAAAAACTAGAAAGCAAAGTAAAAGGAGTCCTCCGGAAAGCAATGAGGCTCACCAACTGACTCTGAGTGCTCAACTGGATCAACGAGGCGCTAGATGCTGATCCTGATTACCTGTGTCTGCATCATAAAATGATGCAGGCCAAATGACATCAGTACATTGAATGTACGAGTATGCGAGGGGAAGACTAAACATAACATAATCTTGAAAGGAATCTGAAAGAAACACTTACCTTGGCTTTACTCAACTCATGAATAACTCAACTCAAATGCAAAGTAAAAACAACAATAAAAGTGTAGTTTATACAAAGCATTTAAAGCAATAAGTCGTAACTCGATGTATTTAAAGAAATACAATAAAAACTCAATTACATATAAAGTAATATAATACTGTGGGAGTTTCTCTAACCGACAACCACCACTATGAGCCTAAGTTATGATACATCGTCTTACCCACGCTGCCAGAACTGTCCTATACTTTGCCGTCATATAGAACGCCTTAACTAAGTTGATCCACTAGTCTATGCTGAAAAGCACTAAGGAATCATCTAAAAAGTATGATCCTTTCTACCCATGATGGCTACATGGTTTATGGAGACTTGAGTTATTATGAACTCACGTCCCCATATTGGTGCTCAATACTACTCCCAAAATATACTCAGCTCATATGTTTTAAAAACAAAACTCTTTCTTTGGTTTGAGATAATTACTCAAAACTTAGCTTAAAAGCTCTCTTGGAAATCAGTGTTTCCCTTTCTTGCTCAAATGTGAAAACATTTTTAACTCTTGGGAATACTTAGTTGCCATATACATTTTGAAGAAATGAACTTAACTCTTTACTCTTTGCTCAACTCAAAACTCAAGTCTTAAAACAAAGTTAAAACGTTTGTGAAAGACTTTGGAAAACTCTTTGAACTCATCTTTACTTGACTCTTAACTTTACGTGAATTGAAGTATGGATTCAAGGCTCATGATCTCATGTTTATGGATGATTTCATGATGTTTAGACGTACCTTAGAGTGTATAAATCAACTAGAAAACTTAGGTACGTTGCTACGGAACTCATATAGAAAGAAGTGGGAAAGGGTGGAAAACCTGGCGTCCCTGGCGCTCTGAGCGACGTGGGGTGCCAGAGGGCAATCTTCAGGAACAGGGTTGGGGCGCTCTGGCTGGCGCGGCACCCCAGAGCCCAAACTTCAGAGCCTCATTTGAGTCACTCTGGCTGGGGCGGCGCCCTAGGCCCCTGCCCAGGTGAACTCCGAATTTTCTTCTTCATTTTTCAACTCTAAACCCTATAATTTCACTTTTTTCTTTCTCCAAACACTTAGAATCAACTAAATCATCAGTATATGTAAGATTGTACTCGAAAACACACCTAAAAACATGAATCCAACTCAAGGAACTTCAACAACAAGAACCCACAAGGTTTCAAACGAATTATCATCAAGAACTCATAAGATTTGCTTTCAAAACAATAAAACTTCGCTGAATTGAATCATGATTGGCGTGTGGGTGAACTAACCCAACGCTATGTGATCTCACATACCTCGTAGGGATTAACCCTTGGCAAAATCCACACAAAAATCTCCAAGAAATCGACGAATCTTGAACTTTCTTCTCCTTTCTCCTCTTTTCTCTTTTCTCCAAGCCCTAGCGTGAATTTCCAATTGACTAAACTGATCTAATTCTGGTTAGACCCCAAATAAACCCCTAACAATGAAATAAAATAATTTGGTAAGGAAAAGACCAAACTACCCTTCTAAAATCCGGATTAGATTTTCCTTATCTAAACAACCCAACTTCAAATGGATATATCTCACTCATACGAGCTCGGAATCGCACAAAATTGGCGGCGTCGGAAAGATAATTCCAAGATCTTTCCTACGGTATCTTGAAGCACACCTAACTCATCATGAGCTAGGAGTTATGGTTGTTTGAAGTTGACCAAAAACTCAAACTTAACTTAGCTTGACCAATTTTCCAGATTTTTTAATTATTTCCCAAAAAAATCACTCTTTCTAGTTCTTTCAATTAGCGAGATGTTACACACATTCCTTTTATTTTCTTTCAAAAATCCATAAAGACATTCACTTCTTTTCTTTCTTTTTCATTACTTTCAGAAAAATACAACACATATACCACTAGATTCGTGGGTGTTTAATCGAGCTTCGATCAAGATTTTGCGGTACTTATTCTCTCTATTTAAGGTTAAACTTTATCTTATTTCTTCAATTTATTCATTGAATTTGATGTAACTATGTGATATGTTCTCTTACACTTTTGTTTTATTCACAATTTGATTAAGATGAAGAATGTGTTAAGTGTTATATCTCTTTAATGAATGAAAATAGCTTTATTTGGTGGTTATTTTTATTTATTTATTTTTATTCATTAGTTACAATCTCTTAAAATGAACGGGTCATGGGTTATTCATTAGGTAACGCACTCGAGAGAATAAAGTTGTTATGCTTCAAAACTATTAAATACCAAAATCAAGAATGCGGTTACGCATCTAGGTTGAGACCAAATAAAAGTTCAACAATAAAAATGCGAACAAGTCATGGCCTAAAAATAAGATATCAAAAAATATATTTTAATATAAGTATAAGTTAATATAAGCGATCGTGCTAGAACCATGGGACTCGAGTGATGCCTAATACCTTCCCCTCGGTCAATAGAATTCCTTACCTGAATTTCTAGTTCGCAGATCAAATAAAGAGTAATTTCCTTTTGATTAGGGATTAAACAAAAAAGGTGACTTGGAACACCATAACTCAATTCCAAGTGACGACTCTGAAAAATAAAAATAATCCATATTCAATACCGTCACTTAAATTGGAAAAACCCTTCCGCCGTGCGAAAAAGGGGTGTGACATCTCTGTGCGATTCCGCTGGGGAATAACCAGAATTCGAGCTTTATTACATTGGCTTTTACTTGATTTTTTTTTTTTTGATATATTGTGTATGATGGCCTAATGTGTTATTTTCTGCTCATTCATAGCTTTTATATTGTTGAATTGTATTAAATTGTCTTCTCTTACTCAACCACTCTGAGTCTCTAGTAACACTTCACACACATTCACAGGAATGCAGTTATGCATCCTACTTCTATTGAGATAAAGCTGGAGTATCTTGACACCCAGTGAAGGATTTTTAGTCACACATGTTAGATGGAGTTGGATCAACAATGAATTCGGAAAAGCGCTACCGATAAGTTACCCCTCCCTGGCTCGAGTTGTCCACTCGGGTAAGCCAATCTAGATACCTATCTTCTTCAGGTTTGAACCTAATAAACTAGAATATAGACACGGTTATCTCTAGAAAACTTCGCTTATTTGCATCATTTGCATGTGACTTAGTGAGCCTCAAAACAAGAGTTGGGTCCTCCTAGGACAAGTATCCCTCTCTAACTTGACTACTTAGATGATTTTTTATGCTACATGAAAATGCAGTTATTTAGAAAGTCTTTATAAGTTGACTCATTTTAGTGTGATTAATGTAATGAAAAAAAATAAGCTGGCTTTTGATCTTATAAAAAAGAAGAAGGAGAAAACACGAAAATATTTCTTCTTTGAGAAATTATTATACATTTCTTAGAAATAAAATAACAAATTTTGGATTACTTAATGAAAAGAATAATAATAGTTTTTTATAGATTTTTTTTTTGTAAAGCTTATAAAAAGAAAATTCAAAACATTTTGCTTTCATAATACTTTGAAAAATTGCATTTGTCAAAAAAAGTTTTAATATCTTAAAGTTTTTTTTCTTACTGTCCAATCTGAACGAACTACGCACACCTGATTCTCATCTCAATGAGATACGTAGGCAACTCTCTTTGTGTTCGGTGATCTTTATTCAAAAATAAAAAAAAATAAAAAAATCCTTCTTCAAAAATTTTAAAAAAAGGAATAAGTTGCAGTCTTTATTCAACGAATATTTTTTTTCCTTCTTACCTACAAAAAAAGGTCTTATCTTTATAATGTTAGAACTTTTCGAATTCGTCACTCAAAAGAAAAAGTCAAAAAATATTTTTCTTTATTTTTATTTCATTTTAGTATGAAGTTCAAGATCAAAAATAGATTGTTTCTTAATTTTCTTCTAGTAAATCAAGAAAACAAAATATTTTATCTTAAAATTCTGAAGAAGAAAAAGTTTTTTTAGTAAAAAAAAACTATGCAAAGATCTTAATCATTTTCTAAAGCGTGTTATGTACGCAATCCAAATGAAATTGATCAATGCATCATTTTTTTAAATAGATAAAAATATAAATAAATAATCAAATAATAATAAAGAAATAGATATAGTTGAGTGAGTGAGGATTAAATATTAGATTCTTTAAGCTCATTCTATATAAAAAAAAATATGTGTATGCATGACGTGCAACATGTGGTTATAACTGAAGAAGGTCTAACCTTAACAAACATTATTATCCATGCACAGTTAAATTAAGGTGGTTGGTTTGTGGTTAAACTGACATCTAATCCCTACTATACAAGGTCAAAAGGGAAAAATAAAATGACCCGCAAAGACATAAATGAGTCGGACAATGATGAGGTCGAAAACCAGATGGTTTCACAAGAAACAGTGTCAATAGAAGAAGTAAGGATGCTAAGATAGCAAATGGTGGAAATGTACGAAGCTTGGATGAATGGACAAGCTCCACAGTCTTCAATTCGTGACTATCTAAATACAAATATGTCACCCCCTATCCATTCGTCGACAAGTGATCCAATTTATCCACTTGGATTTGGCCCCTCTACTAACACATCCAATGCCGCTGGAACTTCCACGGTGCGCCCTTTGAATACGCCTATGATGAGTAATACACTCTTCATGCCAACTGCATCGACTAATACAGTCCCACTGCCTATAATGGAGCCAAAATCCAACAGTGATCTTCCACCCAAAGTTTAATATGATCGAGATTATACCCCTGAATTGGCTTTTAAAATTCCAAGCTCTTGCCCTCACACTCATCAGTATGGTTCTCTTGTTGAAGCTGAAAAAGCTGTTAAGAACGGGGAACATGAAGAAATTGCTAGAAAAATGAAGAGTTTGGAACAGAGTGTAAGAGATATGCAAGGATTGGGAGGTCACAAAAGTGTCTCATTCAATGATTTGTGCATGTTTCCCCACGTTCATCTGCCCATCGATTTTAAAACTCCAAAGTTTGAGAAATATGATGGACATGGAGATCCTGTAGCTCATTTAAAGAGATATTGTAATCAACTGAGAGGGACTGGAAGCAAAGAAGAGTTGCTCATGGCTCATTTTGGGGAAAGTTTGATGTGAATTGCCTCAGAATGGTTCATCGATCAAGATACTTCTAACTAGCATACATGGGATGATTTGACTCGATGTTTTGTTCAACAGTTTCAATATAACATTGACATAGTTCCAGATAGTACTTCACGTGACAACATGAGGAAAAATACCACCAAAATTTTTCGTGAATATGCTATTAGGTGGAAGGAGCAAGCTGCTAGGGTTAAGCCGCCAATGAAAGAGTCTGAAATGATTGATGTTTTCCTCCAAGCGCAAGAACCAAACTATTTTCATTATTTACTTTCCGTTGTTGGAAAAACATTTGCCGAAGTTATTAAGATTGGTGAAATGGTGGAAAATGGCATCAAGTCTGGAAAGATTGTAAGTCAAGCTGCCTTGAAAGCCATAACACAAGTGATTAAAAATTGATCGGGAAATCTTGGGGGAAAGAAAATGAAGGAGGATGTAGCAAATGTTGTGTCAGACACACAAAAAAGTCCAAGGGGTCTACTTTATCAATATGCACCACCTCAATTTCATCACTATCTCCCCATACAAGACACACAATACTCTATTGTCCCACCTCAATACACAGTCTATAGTGCACAATCATATGCACATCAGCCAAACTATCCTCAATGGCGAGCACCAACAAATCAAAATGTTCGTCCTTCTTCTCAAATTTTTTGAGCACCTTGTAATCCCCGTCCAAGACAGGGATTTGAAGTAGGTCAAAGACCTATGAATAATTTCACACCAATTGGAGAGTCTTACACAAGTTTATTTGAGAAATTGAAACGTTTGAATACGATAGAGCCAATTCCTCAAAATTACGTGGATCCACATGCAAAAGGTTTCAATCCTACAATACGGTGTGCATACCATTCTGATGCTCCAGGGCACAGTACCGAAGATTGTCGAAATTTAAGAAGAAAGGTGGAAGAAATGATTCTAACAAAGAGGATTGTGGTTAAAAATGATGACCTCCCAAATGTTACTAAGAATCCTCTACCGGCTCATAGTGATGTACACTTTATCGAGATGATATGTGATGACAAAGAATATGATAATTCTGAAGAAAAGACAATTGAAATTGGTGGAACTTTTACGAAGACTAACGTGCAAAGCAGTGGCTAAGAAGTCAAGCTTGATGATTGGGAGACACTCTTCTTTTCTCTAAAAAGAGTGTATGGATAGTTTATTTTGTCATCATTTCTGCTATGCAATTTTTATTTTTATTTTAGTAAGTCAAACCTTTGTATCATTTCTCTTATGTGTTTGTTTGTTGAGTCTTGTCGTAGGTTGGGTTATTATAGAGTTGTAACCTAAAATTTAGTTTGTTGTCTTGTCACCAAGTCCTCTTATCTTAATATAATATTTTTCTTGTATCACTTTGATCCGTTCTATTTGGCTTTCCATATATGCATCTCTTTTCAATTCAATTTTTGTGACATGATATGCAAGAGGATTTGGTCAGATCTTAAGATTACATCTAGTCATGGAATGAATAAACCAAAAAAGTCAAAAAAAAAATACATTCGAGGAAATGAATGAAGGACTTAAACACCTTGATACGTCTTTTAGTATCGAAAATAGTTAAAAGAATAAATTTAATTTAAATTAACGTATGTCATTTGTTGTCAAGAAGGTGTTACTCAAATAGAGATTTCAAGTTGACAAATATAGAATAAAAATGATAAACATATCCATCAATGCATACGTTGCAAAGAGATAATGTATGATTTTCACTTCACATCTTAAAGGGCATGCTTGTATTTGACATTTTAAATAATTGATATGATGAAGACATTTCATTCTATTATCCAAACACCGTGTAATCATTTGCTATTCCTTTTGAGCCTTAATTTTATTCTCTTTCATACCCCTCTTTTGGAATCAAAATACAATAAAAAAAGAAAAAAGAAAAGAGTCGCAGATTCAAAAAAAGAAGAAGAGAAGTCACAAAAAGAGTCAAGAAAAAAAAAAAGATAAAAAAAGGGTTGTAAAAAATCAATAACAACAAAAGAACAAACTTCTTGAACTACGTAGGCAGCCTTATTTTAAGGTTCGGTCCAACCAAGAAAAGAAATCTAAAAAGTCCTCATCACAAAATCTGAGACAAAAATAATAATAATAATAATATTATTATTATTTTTATTTTATTTTGTTTATTTATTTATTTTGTAAAATAGAGTCGATTCTAAAAGTTGTAAGTCTTAACCCTGTTACCGCATTATCTTTGAGCCTTCATGCCAATCCTTTCATTGTAACCCTGTCCAAAAGCCACGTTACAATCCAAATAAAGACCTTCTGATCAATTTTTAACAATGACAAGTTAAGAAAGCTTTCCGTGTTGATTATCGTATAAGGAAAAATGTCATGTCCCTCGCATAAAGAGTTAACAATGAGGGAATCTTATTGATGAAAATCTTCAAAAGCACTATAAGACATCATTGGTGTTGAGAGAAAGTGAAAAATGAGAGAGTCTTATTGGTGAAAACCCTCAGGGAACTATAAGACGATGGTGAGTGACAGACATACCAAATGAAAGAGATTGTTGGTGAAAAACCTTTCGAGGCCCACAAGTCGAATGTGAGGCATGAATCTAGTGCAAAAATTGGATTATAAAATTCTGACTTTGAAAGGCTGAAAGTTTGACAAAGATAAAGTTTAGATTGATTGGACAAATCAAGCCATTTAATCTCATATGCATGTCATGTTCATTAGAATTGACCACCACTCTCAAAGGAGTCCCTTTTTATTTTCATTTTCATTTTCTATCAAAAGGGTCAAATTTTTTTATTTTTTTTATTTTTTTATCTTATCGCTCAATTCAGTTTGCATTTTTTTCCCTTGAGTTGGTCTTCATTAAAGCAAGCAGAAAATGATTTCGAAATTGCTACCATCTCTTCAATTGCACAAAGTAAAGTTTGGTCAGCACATCAAATGTGACATGATTCAAAAAATAGTGGTATGCATAGTAACTTGTCAACAATTGACAAATTTTGAGAATTTATATGAATACAAGATTCAATGATTGTTGGAGGTTGGAAACAATATGAAAAATCTGAAGTTTGAAGTTCTGAACAACTAGAGATGTTTTCAAGATTATCAAGGTGAGCTGACTAGTGAACGAAAACAGTCTATCTCAAGCTGAAATTAACTTCAAACATGGCAACAACAGGAGCAATCATCCTCAAAGCCAATTCCACAAATCGACCGCCATTTAAAAATAATAATAAAAAAAGAGTCGCAAATTTTCTTTCTTTCTTTTTCTAAAACAGGGAAATGTGTCTGATAAAGGATATCTTGAAGACTCAAATTTGTAAACATTATTTCAAAAAAAAGAAGAAACATAAAAAATTTACATGCATGCCCATTTAATTTCATTTTTTCTCCTAGGATAAACATTTCCTAGTCTGAGACATTTATTTCTCATTTTCTCCTAGGATAAACACTTTCTAGTCGAAGACCATTATTTTTTATTTTATTTTCTTTTTTTTCTCTCCTCTCCTAGAATAAACATTTTCTAGTTTGAGACAGTTATTTTTTATTTTTCTCCTAGAATAAATATTTCCTAATCTAAGACATTTAAAAACTAAAAATAAAAAATAAAATGTTATGGTAATTGTATTTGATGATTTAGTGTAGCAGGACCCTCCTCATAATGGGATTAGAAGGACCCTCCTCATAATGGGACTAGCAGGACCCTCCTACATAATGGGATAAGCAGGACCCTCCTAAACAATGAGAATTAGTGTAGCAGGACCCTCCTCATAATGGAATTAGCAGGACCCTCCTCATAATGGGACTAACATGACCCTCCGCATAATGGAATTAGCAGGACCCTCCTAAACAATGGGAATTAGTATAGCAGGACCCTCCTCATAATGGGACTAACATGACCCTCCTCATAATGGGATTAGCAGGACCCTCCTAAACAATGGGAATTAGTGTAGCAGGACCCTCCTAAACAATGGGAATTAGTGTAGCAGGACCCTTCTAAACAATGTGAATTAGTGTAGCAGGACCCTCCTAGACAATGGGAATTAGAGTAGCAGGACCCTCCTAAACAATGAGAATTAGTGTAGCAGGACCCTCCTAAACAATGGGAATTAGTGTAGCAGGACCCTCCTGGACAATGGAAATTAGAGTAGCAGGACCCTCCTAAACAATGGGAATAAGTGTAGCAGGACCCTCCTAGACAATGGGAATTAGAGTAGCAGGACCTTCCTACATAATGAAATTTAGTTTAGCAGGACCCTCCTAAACAATGAGAATTAGTGTAGCAGGACCCTCCTGGACAATGGAAATTAGAGTAGCAGGACCCTCCTAAACAATGGGAATTAGTGTAGCAGGACCCTCCTAAACAATGAGATTTAGATTAGCAGGACCCTCCTGGACAATGGGATTAGCAGGACCCTCCTACATAATGGGATTTGGTTACTTTCTCCTAGGATAAATTCTTCCTAGTCTGAGACCGTTAATTTTTATTTTTCTCCTAGGATAAGCACTTTCTAGTCTGGGTTTATTTCATTTAATTTATTTTTTTAATTTACATTTGCTAATAACTCACAAAAGTTTTCCAGTGAAAACTGGGGCAAATTTTTTGTTTATTTCTTTTGTTTGTGATAGTTTTCAGGTTTCTTCAAGCGAAACATGTGTTTGAAATTCAAGAACAAAGTTTTAACTCTTGTCAGAATGATCAATTCTCATGATAGCCAGAATCAGCTTCTTCAATGCATGTAGCAGCCTGACTTCTTGACATCTATTTCTATTCAGCTACTGATCAAGAAAACATGCACTCATTCAAGAACATATTCAAATTGTCATTTTGAAGAGTTTTAAAAGCTTACTCTAAGTGGCAAGTTAAGCGTCGAATTCAATTCAAGATCAAGATACTCACCAAAAAAATCAAGGTGATATATGAAAGTCAAGACTAAGGAGAAGTTGCATAGAAAGGAACTTGTACTTTTATTTTCTTTTTGACTATTAGCTTTCATTTTTTTTTATGTAAGGATAAGATCCGCGACCTGGAGCCTCGATGGAACCTCACTTAACTTCCAACTCATCACCTCATCTCATTGAACTACACGTGACCTGATCCCTTATAACCCGGGATATGTAGGATGTCCAAAATCAAGACTCGGTCGCACAAATTTTTTCTTCAAATACAAGTCCAGTCAAAATTTGTCACGTTATCAACTTCTTTGTCTGAAAACTCTTCGTGTTTCCAGTCAAAGAGGGGTAAACTGTAGACACGTAATTTTTGACTGAACTTAAGTTTTACACCATTTTTAGAGCTTAAATATTTTATAAAAAATTTGAATTAAATATTTTGATTTTTACCTTATTTTATTAACTTTATCTTAAAAGATTTGAAAACTACAAAAAAAACACATCACATTTTTAGGTAAGTTTTATTTTCAATTTATTCAAAAGAAATAAAAAATAATTATAATAGAAATTTTCTTTTAGTTTTAGCTTTAATAAATAAGCTAGTATTTCTTAATTATATTTTAAAATTAACTATTTAACTTTTCTTATATTTATATTAGGTTAAAATAATTAATTAATATTTTAATTATTTTTTATTTATATATACCTACACACTATCCCACTACACTCAACCCACTCACCATTATCCCTATGCTACACCACTTCCTCACACCACTACACACACTACTCCTCACATACACCTACACACCCTATGTATATTAACACACACACACGAAACAGGAAAAGGGAATCAAAAAGAGACCCACAAAAAAACTATCCTAAGAAAAAGATACACATTCAATACACACAACAACGAAAGAAAAAAAAAACAATTCATTCTGCACATTACCAAAATATACAACAACATAATACCGACACTTACCAACACACAAAAATACGTAACACACAAAAAAAACATTCCTTTCACATTCCTTTTATTTTCTTTCAAAAATCCACAAATACATTCACTTCTTTTCTTTCTTTTTCATTACTTTCAGACAAATACAACACATATACCACGAGATTCGTGGGTGTTTTAATCGAGTTTCGGTCAAAATTTTGGCGTACTTATTCTCTCTATTTAAGGTTAAACTTTATCTTATTTCTTTAATTTATTCATTGAGTTTGATGTAACTATGTGATATGTTCTCTTACACTTTTGTTTTATTCACAATTTGATTAAGATGAAGAATGTGTTAAGTGTTATATCTCTTTAATGAATGAAAGTAGCTTTATTTGGTGATTTTTATTTATTTATTTTTATTCATTAGTTACTATCTCTTAAAATGAACGGGTCATGGCGTTGTTCTTTTCTTGATTTCGATGCTAATATTGATAAAGTGGGAATTATTGGGCTAAAAAAAATATTGTTGTTTTTTTATCAAACAAATAATGAGATTTATTTTAGCAATTTGTCATTATTTTGTTGGATTAATAAGAAATTACAATATGTGTATGCTTAATTTTGCCATTAACTTTAAGATTAAAATAAAAATATAATATGTGTAGGCCTAATTTTAACATTAACTTTAAGAGTAAATAAAACTAAAAGAATACAAAATAATCCAAAATTTTATATTGTATCCTAGAAGTTTAGATTTATTTTATTTTATTCATAAAGAACTAATATTTTCTTATAACATTAGATGAGTTTTAGACACATTAAAAAGGAAATTGTTTCAATTAAGAATGTGGTTACAAATCTTTTTTGAAACATTTAATAGAAATTCAAGGATGTGGTGACACACCTTGGTAAAATTATTCTAACAAATATTTTATTTAATTAAAATCAAGATGTGAGACTAGAATATTAGGTAACACACTCGAGAGAATAAAGCGGTTATGCTTCGAAACTATTAAATACCAAAACCAAGAATGCGGTTACGCATCTAGGTTGAGACCAAATAAAAGTTCAACAATAAAAATGCGAACAAGTCATGGCCTGAAAATAATATATCAAAAATATATTTTAAAGTAAGTATAATTTAATAAAAGCGACCGTGCTAGAACCACGAGACTCGAGGGATGCCTAATACCTTCTCCTCGGTCAATAGAATTTCTTACCTTAATTTTTAGTTCGCAGATCAAATAAAGAGTAATTTCCTTTTGATTAGGGATTAAACAAAAAAGGTGACTTGGAACACCATAGCTCAATTCTAAGTGACGACTCTGAAAAATAAAAATAATCCCTATTCAATACCGTCACTTAAATTGGAAAAACCCTTCCGCCGTGCGAAAAAGGGGTATGACACATATTATAGACATGTTTCAATGCATATGGTAAATATATAACTAAAACATTTTTAATACAAATATATTATTAGTATTTGTAGACCTAGAACAATCGGAAAAAATCCGGAAACGGAAGATTAAAGTGCCTTAGGGGGATTCAAGCTTGGTTCGAGGTAGGCGATGGTTTGATTTCATGTTTGTGTGATGTATGTTAGTATTTGATTCATTTTAATACATGTATGTATGCGCATGTTGCACTATTGATCACACCTAATGTAAATGAGTATGAATGAATGATTGTAAGCCATGAATCAACACTTGATTGTATGATTATGAGAATGTACATTGTGATTGTGATTGTGATTGTGGCCTGTTGAATGGATCGGGTGTCACGTTTCGACACACTAACTGGGATCAGATGTCACGTACCGACATACATATTGGATCGGGTGTCACGTTCTAACACACTAACTGGGATCAGATGTTACGTACCGACATATATATTAGATCGGGTGTCACGTTCTGACACACTAACTTGGATCGAGTGTCACGATCCGACATACTAACAATTTGAGTATGGGTTCCATGAGAGGACCATTGAATTGGGTTCCATGAGAGGACCATTGACTTGTCATATGTACTTGTATAGAGAATGTGGAATTGTACATTGCTCCTGAAATGATAACTGATATTGTATATGTTCGGTATATGCGTGTTTACTATGTTGCAACTGTTTATGTATGTTTCACTTACTGGAATAACCGCGTGATCCTACCAGTACACTGTGGTTGTGTACTGATACTACACTTGCTCTTTCCTTGTTGAGTACAGGGCATCTTCAAGCAGCTACTGACAAACCTCAGCTAGGTGACTATTGAGCGTGACCGGATTCAAGGGTGAGCCAGTTCTTTCAGGCTGCCATGGATCTCTCTTGCTTAAGTCCACTCTTTTCGGACTCAGACTATTTGTTTAGGGTGTTTTGTTTAATTTTCGGGGTTGCGCCCCCTTTTCCTTAGAGTTGTTGCACTTTAGATGTTTTGGTACAATGACTTTCAGGTTCTAGGGGTTGTTCTTCCACATTAGTTTGGTTAGTTGTTTTTAAACCTTTGGAGTTTATGAGAACTCTATATAAATTCTGCATTTAAACCTGCTTTCGTATCTTTAAATGTTTGTTTTTGGGTTAGCTGATTAGTATTAATGGTTCTCCCACCGGAGGGTTAGTGTTGTTTCCAATCACGGCGGTCTGGGTCGTGACAAAGTTGGTATCAGAGCCCTAGGTTTGTTGATCTCATTGTACCAAAACGAGTCTAGTAGAGTCTTGCGGAATGGTACAGAGACGTCTGTACTTTTCTTCGAGAGGCTATAGGACTTTAGGAAATCTCTTTATTTCTACTCCTTTCGTGGTATTACTTGAATCCAATAGGTATCTGGGTGATACAAATTGGTATCTTTCCTCCTTCACTCTATGGTCAGAACTAAAGCAACATAAGAGGTAACACCATCACTAGCAAGTGAGAATGTGCATAGACTATCGCCAATTGAATAGGTTCACCATTCGGAACAAGTATCCACTACCTCGGATAGATGATCTTTTTGACCAGTTGCAGGGTGCATCCATTTTCTCTAAGATTGATCTAAGGTCTGGCTATCATCAGTTAAAGATTAGGCCTGAGGATATACCAAAAACGGCATTCAATACCCGCTATGGACACTACGAGTTTCTAGTGATGTCGTTTGGGTTGACAAACACGCCTGCAACTTTCATGAGTTTGATGAATAGTGTGTTCAAAACATTTCTAGATTCGTTTGTTATGATGTTTATTGATGGCATTTTAGTTTGTTCTAAGAGTGAAGAAGAACATACTGACGATTTTTGTATAGTTTTGAGTGTCCTTGGGAGACAAAAATTGTATGCTGAATTTTCTAAGTGTGAGTTTGGTTGACTTTGGTTGCCTTTTTAGGGAATGTAGTTTCAAGAGAAGGGGTAATGGTAGATCCCTAAAAGATTGAAGCAGTCAGGAATTGGGTCCGACCTAGTTCTGTGATTGAAATTAGGAGTTTTGTGGGGCTTGCTAGCTACTATCGTCGTTTGTGAAGGGATTAAGGTCGGATTTGCAGATTCTAGTTTATAGGGGACAACATTCAAGAAGTTTTGGTAAGGGACGACTAGATAATGAACACCATTACTTTGGAAAATGTATTTTGTATTATTGTCATAACATGTATGGGTTGTTTAGCGAATGATGAAATGAAGTTATGCCAATTGAGGTTAGAAGCTATACTACAATTTCATGGATTAATTGTATATCAAAGAGGGTCAGGATACGACTGCTCCAATAGCAGCAATGTTTACTTGGTTGAGTTATTACGTGTGTTTAAATTGTGGAGAACCTGGGAATATGAGGAGGAAATCAGCGAGGCTGTGGAGGCCGGGAAAATGGTAATGCAGGTAGAGGAGCGGTGCAACCAAGCAAGGAGGTTGCCCGTTAAGATGACATGGTTCAGTTTTATGCCTTTCTGGGCAAGACCGAGGCTGCGGTGTCTGATGCAGTGGTCACCGATACTATTCTCGTATGTGATCGGATGACTACTGTTTTGTTTGATCCGGGTTTTACTTATGCATACGTGTCAGTTCAATGTGTCTTGGAATTTGATGTGGTTTGTGATGTGCTTGATGCCATCCATGTTTTTACCCCAGTTGAATAGTCAGTCATAGTCACCCATGTATATCGTGTTTGTCCTGTTGTGTTATGGATTTTCAGACTTGGATTGATTTGGTTATTCCGGATATGACTGACTTTGATATAATCTTAGGCATGACTTAGTTGTCCCCCTATTATGTTGTGCTTAATGGCAATGCTAAGTCGGTAACTCTAGAGATCTCGGGTAGGGAAAGGTTAGAGTGGGAAGGGGTGTACAAGCCTAAGCCAGCTAAGGTCATATATTTTGTGCGGGCTAAGAAACTGGTGGGCCAAGGGTGTTTGGCGTAATTGGTTCATATTTGGGATGTTGATGTTGAGTCTCCCTCTATTGAGTCTATTCCTGTAGTGTCTGAATTCAAGGAAGTGTTTCCTACCAATTTGCCTGGTATGCCTCCGGATAGAGATATAGATTTCTGCATTGACTTGGAAACTGACACTCGCCCATCTTCATTCCTCCTTATCGCATGTCTCTGGCAGAATTGAGAGAGCTTAAAGCTCAAATCCAGGAGCTTCTTGATATAAAGGTTTCATCCTTCCTAGTGCTTCCCCGTGGGGTGCTCCTGTCTTGTTTGTTAAGAAGAAGGATGGTAGTATGAGGACTGGTAATTTTATCTTAAATCATAAGGGAGTGAATTGATACCGAAATGACAAGCTTATTGATAAAGAAAGTCCCATTTAGTATTCTTGGGTGAAGACAATTGAAGATTTTAGTAAGAAAGTGCGTATAAAATTGGGTTAGTCCTTTGAATTTGATGGGTATACCTGAGTTTGAGGTGTCATGTCGATGAAAAGGTTGACATCGTAGCGATAGCCAGGGCTAACTGAGCATAATATTAATACGAGTTTGTGATGGATTGTTAGGGGATGCAACTATATAATAAGATTGTTGGTTAAGCGAATTTTGTATAGTAATTACGACTTGCAAGTATCTAAGGTTGTGGTTTTCTAATGTTTGGTGAGTAACGTGGTTGTATGGAAAGTTTTAAAAGATGGTGGGACCCACTCGAATAGAATTTTAAAGAGCTAGAGTTATAATGAAGAAAAATATAGTGGGATGTAGTACAACCTTTAGAGAGAGGCGAGAGCAAGAATAGTTTATTTGATTTCAAAGGCTAAATAGGTATCTTCAGAGGGGTATATAATTGGGTTCATAGAAGCATGATTTCATTCGTTTTGCTGTGGCTATGGTAATAGTGTCATGGGTCTGTCAGATTGGTTAAAAACTATTGAAAAAGACTTGAGAAAGGAGTGTATAGACACTAGCTCGAGTGTGATGATAAGTGCTTTGTTTTGTTTTTGAGTTTAGCAATGAGTACGATTGAATTGTTAGCGAAAGATATTGTAAGATCGATGGAGATGCGATTAATGATAAGCGAAGATCCATGAATTCATAAAAAAAATAAAAATCTTCAAGGTACAAGCTAATGTTAATAGATAAGGGATTGTGTTATACAGTTGAATTTACAATTCAGATTTTTCATTGTGAGTCTACATTCGTGGTGATATATTTTGTCAAGGTATGAATTTGCAAGGTGAGAAATGATCAATTGTATCAGGTATTGAGCATTTGAAAGGACTTACACCTGGGCAGAGTCGTAAAGTTTATTACTATTGATTGTTTAACTACCTAAGATAGTTTTTCATTTAAAAGTGTTGATTTAAAGTAAGGTAAATGGTTGGAGTGTTTATGATGGTTGTGAGTATAATTCACTAGCTATGCTCACATGTGTTTTCACTTTTGTGGGTGGATCCCTATTAGTGGATCAGGTGTATCGATCCTGCAATGTTCTCTTGGTTGAGTGGGAAGATTGGGAAGACTTGGTTAATTCAGATGACATAATTGGTGCTGTCTTGGAGTTGTTAAAGTATTCTAGCGGTTCTACATGTACCACCTTGCTTATGAGAATTTATAGAAGACCTACCATGCGTATTTATGGTTGTCCGAAAATCTTAATATTCATCTAGTCGTCAAGGTCATGTATCGATTATGTGTTGGTTGGTTCAGGTCCACCTCTAATTGTAGCGAGTATTGATTTAGAATTTTATCATGCTTATGTGAGAAAGGATTAGTCCTGATGATTGTGTCAAGGTCCTTGATAACATGTGGCAGACGTGTGTACGATCAACTTTGGTGGTTATTGAGAATAGCTTTTGTATTTAGTTAAGTTTACGTACAACAATATTATCACTCGAGTATTGAGATGACTTCATTGATGCACTGTATGGGAGGGGATATAGGTCTCCCAGTGATTAGTTTGATGCATTTGAGGCAGGACCTTTTGATGAGAATCATTAGGGAATGTGAAATTTATTCGGGAGATGTTCTAGCAGCTCAGAACAGGCATAAATAGTATGCAGACCGGAAGGTCCGGTATTTGGAGTTTATGAGGAGGAGCCTATAGCCATTCTAGATAGGGAAGTTCACAAGTTAAGGTCAAAGGATATTGTATCTGTCCAAAATCCAATGGAAGCATCGTCCGATTGAGGAAGCGACTTGGGAAACCGAGAAGGACATGCAAGATAAGTATCCCAGCTATTCAACGATTCAGGTACCACACTACCCTTACTTTAGCCAGTCTTTCCTAGTTGATCACTCGGGGACGAGTGATGGGTAAATTGGTATCTATTGTAATGACCTGATTCCGTCGTTAGGGAAAAACCAATGGGAAAAGAATTGGGGCCATAAAAGTTTTGAGTAGTAACTTAGAAATTCCTAGCCTAGTCCAGATTTGGATGAAATCTGAGTCAGTGAGGTCTAGGGAAATCTGGTAATGAATGAGAGATCTAAATATGAATTTGATCACATGAGTTGATAGCTAAGACGTTAAGGAACCCGTACGACTTTACGAAATCGAATTCGGGCGAGTAGAACTCCCAAAATTGATCTTAGCGTGAACGAGTAGTTTTTGAATTTCATGGGTCGAAGGTGTGTTGTGAAATGGGGGTCTGAAACTCTAATTTTGACTCTCTGTTTCCGTGCAAGCCGCTAGGGAGGAAATTATCTCGCCAGGGCGGGGCCGCTGTAGCGGGATGGGGGCCGCCACATCGGGACAGTCGCGACTTAAGTGAGAAATAAACCCCAAAAACGTCATTATTCTGCAAACTTCATTCTTATAGTTAGGAGACGACCCCAGGTGATTTCTTGGTAGTTTTCCACAACTTTTGGTGCTAAAGATAAGGATTTTATTCCCCTAATCCATTTTTCGATCCGTAGAACTTAGATTCTTGGGTAACTATTATTGGAGGAAGGTTTTGACCTGAAATTAATAGTTAAAAAATCCCTAAGTTGGGTATTGGGATCATGGGGTTGGTCTTGTGTTATTGGGTTTGTTATAATTCGGATAATTAGACCTTAATTTATTAATCCTTGCGTATATTAATTGTTTGTAGACCTAGAACAAGCGGAAAGAATCCGGAAAGGGAAGATTCAAGTGCCTTAGGGGGATTCAAGCTTGGTTTGAGGTAGGTGATGGTTTGATTTCATGTTTGTTAGTATTTGCTTCATTGTAATGCATGTATGTATGCGAATGTTGCACTATTTATCACACCTAATGTAAATGAGTATGAATGAATGATTGTAAGCCATGAATCAACACTTGATTGTATGATTATGAGAATGTACATTGTGATTGTGATTGTGGCCTGTTGAATGGATCAGGTGTCACATTCAGACACATTAACTGGAATCGGATGTCACGTACCGACATACATATTGGATTGGGTGTCACGTTCCGACACACTAACTGGGATCGGATGTTACGTACCGATATACATATTGGATCGGGTGTCACGTTCCGACACACTAACTTGGATTTGGTGTCACGATCCGGCACACTAACAGTTTGGGTATGGGTTCCATGAGAGGACCATTGAATTGGGTTCCATGGGAGGACCATTGACTTGTCATATATACTTGTATAGAGAATGTGGAATTGTACATTGCTCCTGAAATGATAACTGATATTGTATATGTTCGGTATATGCGTGTTTACTATGTTGCAACTGTTTATGTATGTTTCACTTACTGGAATAGCTGCGTGATCCTACCAGTACACTGTGGTTGTGTACTGATACTGCACTTGCTCTTTCCTTGTTGAGTACAGGGCATCTTCAGGCAGCTACTGACAGACCTCAGCTAGGTGACTATTGAGCGTGACCGGATTTAAGGGTGAGCCAGTTCTTTCAGGCTGCCATGGATCTCTATTGTTTAAGTCCACTCTTTTCGGACTCAGATTATTTGTTTAGGGTGTTTTGTTTAGTTTTCGGGGTTGCGCCCCCTTTTCCTTAGAGTTGTTGCACTTTAGATGTTTTGGTACAATGACTTTCAGGTTCTAGGGGTTGTTCTTCCGCATTAGTTTGGTTAGTTTTATTTAAACCTTTGGAGTTTATGGGAACTCTATATAAATTCTGCATTTAAACATGCTTCCGTATCTTGAAATTTTAAGTTTTTGGGTTAGCTGATTAGTATTAATGGTTCTCCCACCGGAGGGTTAGTGTGTGTGCCAATCACGACGGTCTGGGTCGTGACAATAACTAATCCCAACATAACTTGTCTTCAAACTAAACGATCCATTAGTGTGTGTTGGTAGGTAAAAAGAAACAAGTGGTTATGTATTAATATTTATATAATTTATATTATATTATATTTGGTTAGCAGATTGAAAATAAATTATTTATGTATAAGTTAATATGAATTTTTATTAAGGGTGGTGGAGGGTTCAAAATCGGGACCGGTGGGTTGGGACAATCGGACACGAGCCGGGTTGGCCGTTCAGCCGTCGGGATCGATCGGATCGGGATGAACTGGGCCGGGATCCGGGGATGAAACGACAGTCCCATCCCATCCCACAAATTTTATGGGACAAGACGCGGGACGATTGTTAATTTTAAAAAATGGATAAATTGTTATGTGTTTAAGTTTTTAAGTTATGAATACTTATGATTTTAAATAATAATTTTTAGCTAAGTAAGTAAAAAATATGTTTAGGTTTTGAAAATTTGAAATTTGAAAACTTAAATTTGAAAGTTGAGACTTGAGAATTCAAATTTGAAATTTGAACTTTCAAATTTAAAATTTCAATGTTTAAATTTCAAAATAAGTTTGATAAGTAAAGCATTAAATTATTATAATTTGTTTAATTATTTAAACTTATATTGAACTTTCAAATTTAAAATTTCAAACTAAGTTTGATAAGTAAAGCATTAAATTATTATAGTTTGTTTAATTATTT
>JAJONR010002210.1:0-90105 GCA_029582245.1 Solanum etuberosum | reverse complement strand
ATATATATATATATATATATATATATATATATATATATAATACCTAATAATAATAATCATAACCATGCTTTCTATTTCAATAACTTCTAAATATTTAATGTGTAATATATTCAATTGTATTCGTATTAGAAATTCATTCTACAAAACTAGTTTTATTAATTATATTTTTAAAAATTTAAATTTTATTATTAATATATTACGTAATTATTTAATGACAAAAATAATAAAATTATAAAATATTTTCTGTTAAAATAAATAAGTAAAAAAATAAATTATTTTTCACTATACAAACTGATGGAGTAATTAAATTTGTTTCAAATTAGATTTAGAAAAAACAAAAAATGACAAAAAAGAGGAAAGAGAACAAAGGCCAAGAAGGAAAATAAAGCATGGGTCCCATGCATCATAATATAATATCAATAACATAATTTGTAACGACTCGCTAAGCCGTTTTGAGCACTAGACATTTTCTATCATAAAAGACTCTTCCCGCAAATATATTAAACTATTCGTTTAACTAAGGTTATTTAATTTATGGATATTCTTTTAAATATTTAGTTTAATTGGTGATTAATGGGCCAAGTCCACAATTTATTTATTATTCTGTTTCACTTGGCCCATGTATTAAAATAAATCAGTAGGGTTTAATAATAATAAAAAATTATCATTGTACGACTCAAGCGTAGCCTCAACACCGGATTCGCAAAGAGAAGTACATCAGGTAAAATGTACATACATATATTCCTCTTATTCAGTGGTAATTCTAGGATGTATTATGCTATTAGCACAAATTAGTATTATAATGTTGGTATGTAAGTGGTAACGAAGTGTTTTTTTTTTTTTAATTGCCAGAAAATTGTCTTCTTTTTTTTTTCAATTTGAAGGGTAAGTATTGTTGGTGCCTTACTGTCGACAAGAACAAGGGTTGATTTAAGGGATAATTATGACTAACAATTCGGCATAATAATCCAATCATTTGGGGATATCATTTTATTAATTATATAATAGATGCACTAATAAGTTTCTGCCTAAAGTTATTTCTCGAGTAAATAGTAGCTCATATTTAAGTACTGGGTTCGTAATTGGGTTTTGATTTTAGAGTTTTATTTATAATTATCATGATTTAAGTTAACATATTAGTACATGTAATTAAATGTTAGGTATATTATAATATATGAACACAACTAGAGTTAAGTTATTTGAAAGAATTAAGACTTAATTCTAGGCTTGAAACTTAGGACTTGAGAATAGATTCATGCTCTATAATTTTTGAGTGACTTTGAGATCACGGTAAGATGGCGGTGGAAACATTTGATTAAATATAGAAGTTACTCCACTACGTACTTAATTCCTAAGAAAAACAATTAAAATAATGTAGTTAAAAGGTGTTATGGACGGTGAACCAGTTTTAGAAGAATAAGATATGTACACATATTTTATCTATTAATATTAGTTGTAGTAGTCATGAGCGTATACAACATTTAACTAAAAAAGGTTTACAAAAATAATTAAATAAACACATATATCATGATTAGAGAAAGATTCATAAGTATGTCAGATTAGGAGGAAACTAAAAATATCATTCTGTTATTGAATTCAAATTTTAATAAGATTTTCTCGAATACACACAATATTACAATAAAAATCTCAAATTTAAGCTTGTAAGCCTTCAACACGGGATAAGACATACCGTTAAATACTCGGGGTGTTATAAGACATATAGTAATACGAGCGTCTACGTACTCTCTTGCTTACGAATTTTACATATTTGATAGATTGGGAACATTCTGAAGCTTTACGAAACGGAAAGGCAAAATCTTGAGGATTCCTAACACTTGTTCGGCATTCAAGGTATGTCAAGACTTTCTAGACTTCGTTGAGGGACATTTTCTAATTAAAGATTAAAAAATCGAATAGACAATGGGTAAGGGTGAAAGATGGGAGTCTCGTACCAATGGTGTGACGGGCATTGGTACGAGTACCGGTGTTATTAAAGAGAAAGTTTATTACTATAATATGATATATTGTAATTCGAGAATGCCAAAGCATATGGGCATTAGCTGATGTATTTAGTGGCTTGATTTCTTTTGTGTGGTTGTGTTTCTTTATTGAACCTATAATTGTGATAATTGAGGTAATTATATGTCATAGCGACATTTGATTTATTGAGATGTTGCATCATCCCTTTTTTATTGATATCATATTGTGCACATGCATTGACATGAGATTGAGTGTGAGTAAAGGTCTAACACGTGGAGATCGTCCGTGTTGAGATCGAGTTATGATTATAATTTGGGCACGTGGAGATCATTCGTTCGAGGGAGAAGTTTTGATTATAATTTGGGCACGTAGAGATCGTCCGTTCGAAAATTGTTTGATTTTATGACAGTGCGTTGAGATCGTCCGCACAAACACGTGGAGATCGTCCGTGTCGGTATATGGACCTCGCGAGTCCCCCATGGGACATGAACTCTCGATGTATTTCTGAGGAGTATCATGTATATACGGTTGAGAGAGTACTAGGCAACTGAGGCATATCATTTCATGGTGTCACATAGCATTGCATCTCATTACATCCATCCCTCATTCTTATTGATTATGGGTTTTATTGGTGTTTGGAAATTACGTGAGATTTGATTATCCCTATTGATGAAATCTTGGTTGATAAGTATGATATGAACTAGTAAAATTAAATGATTATTTTCTTATATACTGCTGTCACTACTTCTTCGTTATCAGTCTATGAGATATACTGGGTACACGTGGTTTCGTACTCATACTACACTTGTTGCACTCTTTTTGTGGTGCATATTGGCTTTCTAATTTGAGCACATCGTGGAACTTTCAGAGTTGAGTTTGATTTATCTTGGAGTTGTGGTGAGCAACTTAGTTGTTCCATGGCCCACACCTCCCTCTATGTTTTTAGTTATTACTTTATTTTAGTATTTAGACAGAATATTCCTTATGTCTAGGTTTGTCATCTAGTTCCACACTTGTATTGTAGTTTAGAAGCTCTTGTACTTAGACACTAAATCTTGGGGTGATATTTCTGTTTTCCGCATTTATTTTAGAAGACTTAGTATTATAGATATTTGCTTGCTACTTACCTTTTCACGTTTAAGTTGAATTGGTTGACTTATTGGTTGGCTTACCTATCGGTTGGGAACATAGGTGCCATCACGATTTGTGATTTTAGGTCGTGACATAATCTCCTCATACAACTAGTACTAGTTGTACCTCACACATAATAAAATTACTATGTATGAGGTACAACTAGTACTAATTGTTTGAGGGGTTATTTTATTGCTATTATATTCTTATTTGTGGGACCCATGCTTTATTGTCCTTCTTTGCCTTTAGTTTCTCTTCCCTACTTTCTCTCTCTCTCTCTCTTTCCTCGTTTTTTCTAGATATTTTTTTAAGTTCTATTTGGAAATCAATTTAATTACTACCTTAGTTTGTTTGGATGAAAATAATAATTGTTTTTTACTTATTTGTTTTAACAGAAAATGTTTTTCAAATTATAATTTTTATTATTCTATAATTAAAGGCTATGGGCATAAAAATATTCAAGTTAATTCTTCGGATGGTCACTTATTCCATAAAAATTGACCACTAAAATTATTTTTGTTTCTTTTCCTCCCATTTTTCATTTATTGTACTTTAAAAAATTTTGCCTTCATATTTCATTGTTTTTTTAACTTCTACTTTTAGGACCCATTTAAACATAAATATTTATTTATTTATAAAATAATTTTCACTCTATTTGAAAATTGATTATTGACCATGAAAATTTGAAACACAACATTTTCTTTTTGAAGGTATATTATAAATTTGGAAATATGTTGGTATAACGTATTTTTTTTAACTTACTTTTCACTTTTGAAATGTTATTTAAGTTTAACATGAACATTATTTTGAATATTTTTTTGCAAAAAAAAAACATAATTCTATTTTCAACTCTGATACATACATATATATATATATATATATATATATATATTACCTAATAATAATAATAATAATAATAATCATAACCATGCTTTCTATGTCGATACCTTCTAATATTTAATGTGTAATATATTCAATTGTATTTGTATTAGAAATTCATTCTACAAAACTAGTTTTATTTATTTTTAAATTTAAATTTTATTATTAATGTAATTATTTAATGACAAAAATAATAATTTTTAAAATATTTTCTGTTAAAATAAATAAGTAAAAAAATAAATTATTTTTCACTATACAAACTGATTGAGTAATTAAATTTGTTTCAAATTAGATTTAGAAAAAACAAAAAATGACAAAAAAGAGGAAAGAGAAAAGTAAGAAAGAGAAACAAAGGCCAAGAAGGAAAATAAAGCATGAGTCCCGTTCATCATAATATAATATTAATAAAATAATCTCCTCATACAACTAGTACTAGTTGTACCTCACAGATAATAATTTTTTTCCATGTGACACATTTTTATTGACATATGATTTGACTAACCATGTCATGTCATTTTGACATGTGACATGATCCTATTGACTTTTTTGTTTGACTTGACATGCCATATCATTTGACACGTGACGCCGAATTGAGCCCTAGAATAAGATGACATCTTGGGTTTGACAAAGTGGGCTTATTATTTGTAATCTAATTTGATGGACTAGCCAAATGAAATTGGACTTTGATTAAATTTGTACTTATTAGACTTAAGCAATTGATCCAAACATATTAGCTAATATTATTTATTTGGACTAACATATCTTAAATTTAATATAATTTGAATTTCTTACGAATATAAATTTAATAAAATAATTGTCCACAAATTGCATTAATCTATCTCCACATTTATTAAAGCAAGGATAAAAGTGAAAAGAAAATATTGTTATATCTCGATTTTCTAAAATGATAAATATTTTGAAATATTTTTTTTTGTTTCCATAATTACTAAAATGGACCAGAGGGAGTACTACTTTATCTATTTTATATGACACTATTTTTTATTACTCCCTCTGTTTTAATTTATTTGTCAAGTTTTAACGTGACATGAAACTTAAGAAAACGAAGAAAACTTTTGAATCTTATAGTCTTAAATAAAAAATATATATAATGTACCAATGTGTGCTTTAATTTTTTGATCTTAAACATTGATAAGTGGGTAATCTACCTACTTATATGGCTCATCAGATTTTATTATTGCACGTTCTCAATTGAGAAAATGTAACACTATGGTGTTTTAGCCACAAAAGACACGAGTTTATGATTTACAGGTGTTTTGGAGTGAAACAAGTCATAAAAGTGCAAAAAGGAGCTAAAAGTAAGCAAACAGTTCGCTATCAAAAATTGATGCTTATGCGGAGGAGTGATGTGGAGGCATGGCCACATGCAACGCTCGCATCACCAGTTCATAGACCGCAACTCTTGGCAGAATAGTTGCTGAAAAGGTCAGTTATGCGATGCGACCACAACTCCAGATCGAGACTGCATGTTACCTATCACTTAGTGCAAGTTGGACGTGATTAATCATCGTGCTAAGTGATGTGGCAAGGATGTTGCGATCTCAATTCGTTATGTGGCACCACAACACTGCGTGAAGTCTATTTTATTCAGATTTTTATTTGATATTTTTGAAAACTATAAATACCCTATTGTAGGATTATATTGGGGTTCTAGAATTTTGAGTTCTTGCATAGGTTATTAGCGAGTTTAAGCGTTGAAAACTACGACTTACACTTATGAATTCGTTTGTTTATTGTGAGTGATCTACCTAATCCTTTTTATTCTTGATTCGTGTTCTTGATTTTTAATACCATGCATTCTTTTATTTATCATTCAGTTGCTGCACTTTCTATAGGTAACTAAACTCATAGCTAGGGTTGTGGAGCTCTAAAGAGAGAGTAATAATGATATAGTTACGTAGTTAGATATTCTAGATGGTAATGCTCACAGTATAGTTAGTTCTTTCATTTTGTATGAATTTCAATGAAGGCATTAGAACCTGTTTGTATTCTTTACTTGATTGGAAAAGAAGTTCAGATGAGAAAAAAATTAAGCACATGGATTTAGAATGTGTGTTCTATCTAAGGATTTGAGATCTGAGTTAGCAGTTATTAATACAACACTCAAGTGTCATGAGGACTTGGGCTAATATCTTCTAGAATGATCGGAAGGACTCTAGGTGTATCTAATAGAAGTTAGTTGTTTTATCCGAAGATTACTTAACTAGAGTCCATGAAGGAAACAAGATTATTGTTACAACCCAGAACGTGAGTCCACAACCTTAGTTTCACATTCTTATTGATCACAAACAAGTTTTTAATTCAGGCATAATACAACTCAAATATTTTAAATATTTATTCTTTACAAAGATTTAAGAAATAAAAATCATTCGTTCTGGTTACACGTATGAGTGATATTCTCTGTGCAATTCGACTCCAACGTTTTTGGGTTTTATATTTGAACAATAAATGCTTTATACTTAATTGCAAGGTGTAATTTGGACGTATCAAATTTTGGAGATCACAATAATATGAATTGCATTTCAGGAGTTTTCCCTAGGTAGACTATTTCTAGATGCGATGGGGTGATGCAGTCATATCTTCACCACATTAGAGACATAGACCCCATGTCAAATATAGTGATCATGCGATCTGCCAGTTGTGGTCGCAACATAATGTTGCGACACTATAGCTTCAATTGTGGGGTCACATATCAGGTATTCAGTTTAATTTTCTTTAGTTTTCAGTAACCCATAACAAAATTGCTTGCTCATTGTTGTGCATGTCTCCACGAAAGACAATCACCACTAAATACACAGCTGCTACTTAGAGTAGCTCTCCTAGTACATGACAGACAACAAAACTAAGACGCACTATTGATCTAGTCAAGGCGGGGGAAGGTAATTGCCCCTTCATCCATACACCTGATGCATATCACGATTGTTAGTAGCAGGATCTGGCCATCCCGAAATGAGACACTAATTGGGTTTCCGAAAGCAATCCTCATTCCTGGGATTAAAGTAGGATCGCCCATTAATCGAGGCAAATTGGTTTATGAGTTGATGACTGAGCGGGCCTGACAGATTACTAGGTTCATGTTATTTTCGTCCCCGGTTTAGAAATTATTCAGTAAGAATGTTAGGTTGATACCTAGGGTTGACAAGTTGACTCAACAAATGTTGACTACTAACATCCTCCCTCTCGTGGATGATGAGAGCCTAGAACTAAAGAAGAGAAAGGCTTCTCAAGAGACTTTTCCTACTACTGCTACATTTCTTGAGGCTTCAAGGCCGCATAAACTAGTTACCGACCCCTAAGGGTCCCACTACCTCTGCCTCCCCAAGTTCACCTACCAACATTATTTTATTCTAGAAAGATACCCCCAACTTCTCACCCTCCTCATGTTGCTGATTTTGGGAGGATAGTTCCTTCGTTGTCTACCTTAAACTCGAAGTTCAATTCCTATATTTAGTTCGTTCGAGACTTTGTTAGAACATATGTAGATGAGTCACACTGTGATCTTAGGGACTCTCTTACAGATTTGTAGAGTCATGTGGTGAAGCTATAGATAGGTGAGAGCTATGACATTTTAGGGGTTTGCATAGATGGTGGGGGTGGTTTGTTGTGATTGTTAGGTTGTCTATTTATACGTGTGTTGTGATTTGGCTTGTTTTGGGCATGTACGGATGGTTGGGACAAACATGGTTTGTATATATTTATTTTGGGTTGGTTTATTCACATGTTAGATATATTTTAAATTTTCTTTATACTACGATTTCCCCCTAAAGTAGTGTCTTTTGAGTCGATCCGGGTGACTTCCTAATTATGATTAGCTAGGGGCAACATTAGTATAGATTTTTTTAGGATAATTAGGCTAATAGCATGTGACTAATATGATGCTAACAAAACGAGTCAAAGGGAGAGTGTGGTACCCATACATGAAATTTTGAAATTGACTCCGTCAAAAAGACCAAAATGACTTACCTAGCTTGTGTCCAAAAATGGACACAATTCGATGTTGAGAACAACCCAAATGAAGACATGCACAAATTCTTCAAATTAAAGAGACAAGGCCACCCTTTACGGGCGAAAATTACCTCAATGTGCCAACTTCCATACTTCTTTGATCAGTCCCACACGTAGCAACACCAATTCCAGTCAAAACACAACTTGAATCACCGAAAGTAGAGCTTCCTAGCTCGAGATATCGAAGTTTGAAAATGAGAGCCGAAGCTGATTTTTTATATTTAAATACCAGAAATCTGGTCGCTAAAAGGCATTTCTGATCGCTCAAAGCCTAAATTCTGGTCAATAAAAGCATGCACCAGATATCAACATTTTAGATGGTTTGCTCAACTTGAAATTCTCCGACAGGGTGCCCGAGATTCGTTCGGAATCCCGTGTGCATAAATGAAATATATTACCCAGTCGAATTTGCCTTTTCAGACACAACAGGACCATCTAAACTTCCATCCGTGGTCATCTCGATAAAAAGTGAGTTCCACACACAAGTTTCATTTTAAGCTAAAATCCATAAGAAGTCTCAAAATGAGACCGAAGCCTCGGGAACCGCATGAAAAGTCGGTCTAAAACAAGCTTGACATTCTGAAACTAACCACGCTGACAGAATTCTCATTCGAACATGTTTACCAATAATGTTTAATGAAGTCAAACTTTGCTTAAGCTTCCAAGTTAAAACTCCTAATAGCACAAACTCGCAGCGGAAGTCTTGAGGCTCGAACCAACCATGCCCCTTGACTAAAAGACCAGACGACTGAGTTGTCAGTTCCAACAAGTAATAAATGACTTGGGGTCACTACAGTAAAACTCTAAACACCGAAAAGATTAGAAAATAAAGAAAATGACCTGGAGGGTCATTACAATATATTAGGAATGCCTTTCGTGTGCATTTATATTTTTTTTTGTTTATTATCCATGTTCGTTTTGAATACTCTCATTGAATATTGATTAATTCAAGTCCGAGTTTATTAGGGTAATTCATGATGGCAACGCTCCCAAAAAAAATTCATATTCAAAATTCGAATACAAGATCTGTAATTAAGTAAAGATCCCTACATTTCAACATAATCCATTTTAATTGCATTTACAAGTTAAATATTCATTTTTAGATATGACTTGAATAAGAGAAGTGGAAAAAACAAGAAGTATCCACCACTAAAATTTACATAAAAAATGAATATATAATAATTAATTTACGTATAATTCACACATTGCATAGTTAATTATGTGATTATAATAAGTTTAGCTGATTTAATAATTACTTCATTTCATTTCATGTTATCATGATTTAATAATAATTAAAAAGTTTTTAAGTTTGTAATCGATTATAAGCTACATATATTTAACTAAAGATAATCTAATACAATTCAAACTTAATTATTTGTAAATAGAAAACAAACTAAAATAAACTATACCATATAAATTGAGAAACAAATAGTAAAAACTCATTTATTTTCTTAAAAAAATCACATTAGTAATCTATCTATGCAGTGGCGTAGCCATGAATAATGAAGGATGACTAGTTGAATACTCTTCTTAGAAAAATTATACTATGTATATCGAAAAATAAAAAAAAAGTATATACGTCAAAATATATTTTTCATGTATATATATATATATATTTGAACACTCTTAACAATATTTTCTGATTCGCCACTGTTAAGCTAGAGCTAGGAGAGTAAGAAGTTAGGGACCACACAAACTTATGATGGAATGACAAGAGCTTTCACAAATTTGAGTCATATTGATGAATTTCGGGGAGCACTGTTTCTGGCCCATAGTGAATATTTTTTATTCAAATCATGACTACTCGACTCAAAGTAGGTATCAAGTACTGGTTTAGTCGAATAGTGATGAGATGCCTGTACTTGACAGAAAATTTCCGGTGAGGCCAGGCTGTATGACCTGACCCCATCCTAACGGCCACTTGCTACACACATGCAACATACTATGTATTTTATATATTATGAGTTCTAATATATTTTCTTGCAATTTAATAATTTTTACTCATAAATTTGTCTTTCGTATTGAAATCTAGAATTAACTTGTTAAATGAGGGTAATTCTAACACTAGATTTATTAACACAACAACTCTGAATAGTAGGAGAAGAAATAGAATAACTTCCCTACAAAATGAGGAAGGCAATTGAATATATGATCTACCCAAGCCTAAAAGAACTAACTCATAAATACTTTATCAGATTGTTCTAGACATCTAAAGAGACATTCAGGAAATATCAAATCAAATAAGAAAATCACCCAACAAAAATAAGGTGGCCAATACACTTAAGGATAATAGGACAATAAGAATATACAACACCACCTACAAAATGATCATCAAAATCATTTCAAATAGAATAAATCCTATAATGAACAACATAATTGGTCCATGCCAATTGATCTATCTAAAAAGTAGACAAGTTGTAAATAATGCAATTGTGGTACAAGAAATCATCATAACTAATTTCTTTAAAATGAAAGGGAAAATGTCAACATGATCCTTAAAGTTGATTTGGAGAAGGCTTTTAACAAAATAGAGTGGTCCTTTATACGAAATACACTCATATACTTTGGATTTCCCCAAAACCTAATAAACTTAAGCATGTCGTACATCTCCATAAGTAGTTTAACAAACTTTTTTGAGCTTGTGTATCAAGCACCTGGTTTTAAAGTTATCAAATTTATAAAATAAAAGGAAGTTTGATTATTGTGGTATACCAGCCACCTGTTCTGGTGATAGGACGGAGTATTTCAAACTATCAAGAGGAATAAGACAAGGGGACCCATGTCCTCATACATATTCATCTTATGTATGGTAATTCTCTCAAGGACTAGAATGAACCTTAAGGGAAGGATAAAAAATATCCCTTTGGCAAGACAAATGGCTTCCTAATAGTAAAACGACGAGAGAATTGCTAGTAAAAACATATTTTATAATAGAGGATCCCATAAACTGTCAAAAAATTGATAGGGAGTTTTTACGTATCGATAACACCAGGCTCACATGACAAGTTTGGAAAGATTATACTCGTTTCTTTTTGTACACAAGGGACAAAGGGCAGAACTAAGACCATATAAGTTCTTACTATAACTGGATTTGGAAACTATATTGTCCAGCAAAAATTAAATACTTCATATGGTTGTGTAAACATGGAAGTCTCCAAACTCAATAGGAGTAAATATTAATAAATCTTGTCATATATGTAACCAACCTAATACTATCATGTTTGGAGTTATGACACCCCACCTGTTTGAACGTTGGAATTAACTCGTACTTTAAGGATAATACTAAGAGATTAATGTGTTAAGAAGTATGCTTTATGAGGTATTTTTATTAAAAATGGTTGTATGTTATCTTTTGATGTCAAGCAAGATGCAAAATGAAAGTCGGAAAAAGTTATTGTAACTTTCCTTTAAGAAATCCTCTTAAATGTTGGGTTAAATGTGTTGTGGTTTACTCCTAATAGATAAAGAACTAGTAGTACCCCGACTTAAAAAATCAAAGGTCTACAAGTCTAGTTTCCAACGCATTAAACCGTTCATCCATACGACTTTAGAATAGAGAGATATTCACATTTTTGTAAGACTGCGCAAGTAGGCACGTCAAGGTGGGCCCTTAGCCCCTATGTCGGTTTATATTTACAAAAGCTATTTTAGCTTCGTTTTAACTCAGAAAAATCAACAAAAATCCATATAAAATCATAATAAAATTCCCTAAATTCTCCATGGATATTGATTCTTTCAACTCAAAAGTTTAACAGAAGTTGCTCTATATAGCAAGCTTATCATTTTGGTATAGTTTTCCCCATCGATTTCATGGAGTATCTTCATGGGTGTTGTGGCAGCGAGATAGCAGATGTTTATTGAGTATTTGGCAGGATCTATGGATATATATTGTCAAGGTAAGGATCTCTTACACTTATCTATTTGTTGAATCGAGATTCTAAGCTTATAGTTATGAAAAGTTGTAGATGTCGTTGACTTGTGGTAGTTTCTCGTTGACTTTGGCTTCAGTTGTTGTTCGTTCAAAGAGGCAGATTGTTTAGCTTGGTGTCTCAAAGGTTTTGTCAAGGAAATCATTCCCCTTTGACCTCCATCATAATCTTATATTGTAGTAGCATTTTATAGATTTTTGAGCCATGAAATGGTGTTTTGGATATTATTTCTCTGGAAAGACACTTTGTCATAATGAGTTGGGTTATTATTGGTGTATATTGATGGTGTTAAGGAGTTAGAGGTACTGGGGGTTGGTTTTATTCTTATCAGAGTCATGTAAGAAGGTTGTTGGATAGAATGATGTGAAGTACACCTAGAAATAGTGCCTCAGGAGCTCGTCACTCCTTTGAGATGTGGTTAGCATATTTTTTTTGGATTTAGCTGTCATTTATTATTTTTATTGGACTCATTTAATGCTTTGGAGTTGGCTAGTCACGAGTGTGACATTAACACCTTATTAATTGTCTATGGCTCGTTCTAGCACCTTCTTGATTCTAGCAATTGTTGTGTTATGATAGGTTGGTCAAGTTTCATACATTCACCTTTAAGGCTTCAGTTGAAAGGTATGTTAAGGCTATTCTCTTATTTTAAAATTTTCCTTAAAGATTAGAAGCTATACATTAGGATTATTATCATTGATGTACTCGTATTTATAATTGTTGGTGGTTGGTTGCTCGAGTTGTTATATCCCTCCTTTTCGGGACTCTTATTATATTAATAGCGGTTCTACGTTGGGCACAACTTAGAGATTATTTGTATAAATTGCTTATAGATAAATTTTTCGCCTTTAGCCTATTGAATTGTTTATTATTGCCCTTGGGATATTATAGTTAGTTGCAGGTATGTTGATCTTTGCCTACGGGGCTATGTTGTTGCCTATGAGGGTTATGTGGTGCCTAAGGGGCTATAGTGATGCCTAAGAGGTCTATGAACTACCTACAGGACTATGTTGTTGCCTAAGAGAGCTATGTGCTGCCTACGAGACTATATTGATCCCTAAGAGGACTATGAACTGCCTACAGATTTATATTGTGTCCTAAGAGGGTTATGTGCTGCCTACGGAGATATATTGATGCCTAAGGGGTCTGTATGCTTCCTAGGGGTTTATATTGTTGACAGAGTGGGCTATTTGACTTCCTACACGGCTAAAGGGCTACTGATAGGGGTATATAGATTGAATTGGAACCTTCTGGGCTTATGGGGGCCTGGATAGGCGGTCTTGTTTGCTATTGGTACCTTCTGAGATTATGGGGGCTTAGTTAGATTGCTGTTTGATTATTTTTGTATGTTCAGATTCAGGAGGAGGATAGTACACTTATCTTATTCTTGATTTCCTTACCATATTACATTCAGTTTATTATTATACCTTCTCATTTAGTTTATTGCCTTTCATACTTGGTACCTTATTTCGTACTGATACCCCATAGCCTGGGGCGCTGCATTCATGCCTGCAGGTCCCGTCAGATGACTCAATAGACCTCCTCAACAATATAGTTGACTTCTCTCAGGTTGGTCATCCCCTTTCTTCCAGAGCTGCCAGAGTTAGGAGGTTTGTTGGCTTTTGTTGTATATAGTTTTGGGTAGGTCGGGGCCCTGTCCCAACCAAGATTTACTACTCTTAGAGGCTTGCAGACTAGTGTTTTGGGTAGTATAGCCACGTTCTTGTCCTTGTTTGTTGGTTGGCTGAAGTTTGATGGTTGTTTGGTGTGTTGTCTTGATGCATAGTTATTTTTAGATTTTGTATAGAGATCATTGTAGCTTTGATGTCCTACATAGCTTCGTTTATTCTTTCCTAGATACCGTGGTGGCCTTGAAGTCCCAAATAGGCTTGTGTGCTCATGGTTATTGCTTTATATAAACTGTTGGGAGTAGCTATTTTCTTTGTAGAGCTGTTGACAGAGGCCTTGTCAGCCAAGGGCTTAGTTTTAAGCCGATACATACTTCTTTTGTTTTCTGAACTGTGTGTGGCTGCCATGCGCCATTAGTAAGTGGTTAAACACGACCAGCTCATGCCTAAGTTTTGGCATTAGGTGCTAGTTGTGCCCCTTGAGTTTAGAGAGTGAAAAACTTTGTATCAGATCAACATCGTATCCTAGGGAGTCTACAAGCCATGTCTCGTAGACTTTTGTTTATAAGTTTGTTGTGCACCACATTTTATAAGAAGAAAGCTACATACATTTTCTAGAAAGTTACCCTTTTTCTTGCTCAAATCGTGCTATAGAGCTGAGTCATAAGAGTTGAGTTCATTGTTTTATCATTGTCATTGGGCATGTACTCACACCATACAAAATGACAATATGGACATCACGTGAATTCATGTCATTATACAGAACATAGAGGTGCTTTGATATCATCATTGTACATATGAGAGAGTCGAGAGAGGGAAGCAAAAGAGAGCTAGGCCCACGAGTTTTAGATAGAGGCCTAGGGTTGCTCCAGAACTCCAGTTTCAGGGGACCGCTTACACCTCCATAATAGAAGTCCTAGGGTTGCATGTTGATCACTGGGGTGGTCTGGTTCGGGTGAGAGCTCATGAGCACCAGGCTTACAACATCAAAGGGTTCCATTTTGATCATTTATGCCACTTTGTGATACATGTAATAAACACATGCTGGGAGATGCCATCAGGGCTCAGAACTTGCTATTTTTGTGTCAAAGATGGTCATATGCAAAAATATTATCCGTTTAGGGACAAAGAAGGTTAAAACCAAAGACAAATTAGTAACAAGATCATTATCTTCATAATATCCTGTAGAGTGTAGTTCCCAGATTTTATTAGGTATAGGTCGACGCCAAGAGGGGCATCTAGTTTCGGCAGTGGACAAAAGTGCACTTATGTATTATAGGTCATTAGTAGTCATAGTCATCACCATATGTTGTGACATGTATATTGAGTGGTTGCGCCCACTGTGTTTATGTTTTTATCGATCCATGCTACACATTATCATATGTTATTCCATTACTCACTTGGAACTTATGTATAGTACCAAAGCCATTGCAATGATCTTTTTGTTGTGTCTTCCCCAGTTGATGGCTCTATTATTGCCTAGAGGTTTTTTAAGATTGTACTGTACAAATTGTTGTCGTCAGACCTCTGCATACTAGACATAACTATAGATGCTTGACTTGAATATTATTATGGGTATGGATTAGTTGACATCTTGTTATGCCAATGTTGACTATCAAGAAAATACTATTAGTTCTTTGAGACTAGAAGGTTAATACGACAACGCTGAAAGATAAGTTCATTTCCTTTATTGAAACAATGACATAATCTCTAAATGCTGCATTTACCATACTATCTGGTTTTAAGATATTGATATGGAGCTACCGACTCTTTAGTTTATTTCAGTGGCTAATGAGTTTCTATACGAGCTTTTTAAAATTCCCTTAGAACGAGAAATTGATTTTTCTATCACTACGATACCATATATCTACCCATATCAATTCCTCTGTATAGAATGACGCTACCAGAATTAAAGGAATTGAAGTAGCAACTAAAAGAACTGTTAGATAAGGGCTTCATCAGGCCGTCTGCATCACCATGAGGTGCACATGTATTGTTTGTATGAAAGAAAGATGGGTCATTGCGCATATGTATAAACTAACGATATCTCAATAAGGTTACTATAAAGAACAAATATCCACAACCAAGGATTGATGACTTGTTTGACCAACTACAAGGTGCCCAATGTTTTTAAAAGATTTAAATACATTCAGGGTACTATCATGTGCGGGTTTGAGAGAGTGATATTCCAAAGAGAGCATTTAGGACCTAATATGGCCATTTTGAGTTTCTTGTGACGTCTTTCAGACTGACAAATGTCCTAGTAGTATTTATGGACCAGATGAATAGTATATTTAGGTAGTTTTTAGACTTGTTTGTTTTTGTGTTTATTGATGATATTCTTGTATATTCACGATCAGAGTTAGAGCATAAAGACCATCTCTCAGCGGTTCTTAATATACTCCGAGGTTAGAAGTTGTATGCTAAGCTCTCCAAA
Source organism: Solanum etuberosum (assembly GCA_029582245.1). Lineage (NCBI taxonomy): Eukaryota > Viridiplantae > Streptophyta > Magnoliopsida > Solanales > Solanaceae > Solanum > Solanum etuberosum. The sequence goes on along the minus strand of JAJONR010002210.1, from coordinate 74,098 downwards.
TGTGAGTTCTGGTTGAATTTGGTGGCCTTCTTTGGCCATATTGTATCAGATGCTTTTATATAGGTTGACTTGCAGAAGATTGAGGTCATGAAGACTTGGCCTAGACCGACAACCCCAACACAAGTTCATAACTTTTGTTGTTAGTAGGCTAATATAAGAGGTTTGTATATGGATTCTCTTCACTTTCAGCACCATTGACTAAGCTAACTCTAATAGCAGCCAAGTTTCAGTTAACCGCAACATGTGACCAAAGCTTTCAAGAGCTAAAGGATAGATTGACTTTAGCCACAGTATTGACCTTGCATAGGGTCTAGATCGCTACGCGGTGTATTATGACACTTTAGGCATCAGGTTGGATTCTGTTCTAATGCAACATGGTAAGTTAATTACTTACGCTTCTAGATAGCTAAAGAAGCATGAGAAAACTACCCGACCCATGATTTAAGTTGTCCATAGTTATTCATGCCTTGAAGATCTCGAGGCATTACTTATATGGCATACATGTTAATGTCTATATAGATCATAAAAGCCTATGATTTATTTTCAAGAAAAAAGATTTGAAGCTACGACAATGCTGATGGGTCGAGTTGTTAAAAGATTATGACATGGACATCCTGTACAATGCAAGGAAGGAAAATGTAGTAGTGGATGCCCTAATTCGTAAGTCTATAAGAAACTTATCATAGTAGGGAGTGGGGAAGTAGGAGATGGCTCGAAATCTTTATCAGTTAGCTAATTTGGGGGTTATGTTGTTAGATTTTGATGATGGGGTCACAATTTGGGGCACAATCGTATCATATCTGGTTATGGATTTGAAGGCACGGCAACATGAGGATCCCATCATTGAGCAGGTCAGGGGCAAGGCTCAGCAGCAGGAGTTGCGAGTTTTAAATATTACAAAAGACAAAATCCTTAGATATAGACATCGATTGTGTGTTCTAAATGTTGTAAGTCTTCGACAACAGATTATTGTAGAAGAATACTATTCCAATTATTCTGTTCACCCAGGATTTAAAAAGATGTATCATGATATTAAAGAGACTTACTAGTGGCCTAGGATGAAGAAAGATATTGCTAACTTCGTGGCACAATGTCCTTACTGTCAGCATGTAAAGGTCGAGTACTAGAAATCAAGTGGGTTGACTCAAGAGATACTCATTCCATTGTGGAAGTGGGAGGTGATAAATATAGACTTTTTTTTTATAGGTTTTCCTCGTTTGCGAAGAAAGTTAAAATCTATTTGGGTGATTATTGACTGGCTGAGAAAATCATCCCATTTCTTTCCGGTCAGGACCACATTTCTAGTTCTAGATTTTACAGGGGTATACATTAGAGATATTTTTAGATTGCATGGTGTCTTTGTATCGATTTTTTCAGACGGAGGGCCACAATTTACAACACATATCTGGAAATATTTCTAGAAGGGTCTAGGGACACATGTAAACCTTAGTACAACATTTAATCCTCAGACTAATGACCAAGATGAACATATGTTCCAATGCTTGAGGATATGTTACGGGCGTGTATGCTAGATTTCAAAGGAAATTGGGATGATCACTTACCACTAATCGAGTTTGCTTATTATAATATCTATGATTCAAGCATCGGTAAGACATAATATGAGGCTTTATATGGAAGAAAATATAGATTGTCACTTGGTAGGTTTTGAGGTTGGCGAATCAGGATCATTTGGACCAAACATAGTGTAGCAAGTCGTGGAATAGGTTAAGTAAATAAAGTGCAGTTGTTGATATTTCATAGCCGTAAAAAATATTAGATTTCAGAGGACCTATCTTATGAAGAAGTCCTTTTTCCATATTAGATCACCAAATAAGAAGATTGTGAAATAAGTATATAACTTCTGTAAAAGTGTTATGGCAGAGCTGTAATGTTGAGGAGCTGATAGGGAAAGCTGAAGAGGACATAAAATCCAAATATTCCTACCTAATCGTTCCTTCAGATGAGTAGACCAACATTTAATTATATGATGTATGTTACTTATTTGCTATATGAGTTCTTGTATTGTTTCCTATGATGCCATAAATATTATCATCATTTGAGGATGAATGTTCCTAAGGGGGAAGGATGTGACACCCACCCATTTAAATGTTTGAATTATCTCGTAATTTAAGGATAAGATTAAGATCCTAATGTGTTAGGATGTATGCTTTAAGAGTTATTTTATTTGAACAATGGTTGTATGTTATCTTTTAAATTCAAGCACGATGCAAAATGAAAGTTGGAAAAAGTTATTGTAACTTTCCTTTAAGAAATCCTCTTCAATGTTGGGTTAAATGTGTTGTGGTTTTTCTCCTAACCAATAAAGAACTAGTGCCCCCTCCCCAACATACCAAATCGAATGTATACTAGTCTAGTTTCCAACGCACTAAACCGTTCATCCATACGACTTTAAAATAAAGAGATATTCACATTTTTGTAAGACTGCGCAAGTAGGCATGTGAAGGTGGCCCCCTAGACCCTATGTTGGTTTAGCTTTATAAAAGCTGTTTTAGCTTCGTTTTAACTTAGAAAAATCAACAAAAATTCATATAAAATCAGAATAAAAGTCCTTAAATTCTTCATGGATATTGATTCTTTCAATTCGAAAGTTTAACGAAAGTTGTTCTATATAGAAAGCTCTTCATAGTTTTCCCCATCGATTTCATGGAATATATGCATGGGTGTTGTGGCAGCGAGATACTTGTAGTTAGAGGTTTCAGATAGTCACTGGGAGTTTATTGGCTGGCTGGGTAGCCCAATTATTGGGTACTTATTGTTAGAGGTTTCAGATAATCACTGATGGTCATGCTACTCACCCTGTATTCATATGCATTGCTTATCACCGGTATACTTGTTTGTAGATTGCATCCTCCAATTTATGGGGGCCAGTTGGGTTATGTTTCTTGTTTGTACCTTTCAGACTTATGGGGGTCTAGGTAGGATACTGTTTGACTATATTATGTTCTCTATTATTGTTTTCTTGTTAGCTGATAGGATTTGACTTTAGAACTGTGGTCGCGGGTCCTCCTTACCCTCTGTAGTTGACTTGGTACCTTAGTTACTTGCGAATAGATTTATGGCTTGCATTCCATTCTTCCAGGTACGTTCTTTACTGACTTCTTTTCCCTTGTATCCTATTTTTACTCCTTCTTGTTGTCTAACGAATTATCTCCTTTTTAGTTACATGTTCTATGCATTCCTAATTACTTGTTGTTTCTGCTTGTGTTACTTTTTAAGCTCAGTCTGTCGATGCCTACTAAGTACCATTTTTTGTACTCATACTACACTTCTCTCCTTACAGATCATAGTTTGAGTTATCGTGTTGATTTGGATTCGTGTGGAGCAACGTGGAGTTCAGAGACTAGGGTGAGATCCTGGCATTCGGAGTTGCTGATTTCCATCTATTTTTTTTGGCTAGGCTTAGTGAACATCTTGTATTCAGAGACAGTTTATACTTACTTTGTATTTGTAAAAGCCCTGTACTCTTATTTTGATTAGATGCTCGGTTACTTATTAATGCTAGGTCTTGGGATGGTTTTTTGTGTTGCATTTCTCTTGATTACCCTTTCTTAACTTTGTTATAAGCTTTATGTTTCTTGTTGTTGACTTCCACTTGGTAGTCCATTGCTTATGGCTCTAGACTAAGGTTGAGCTTACTACTGGCAGGGTGTAGTAGGTGTTATCATAACCTGAGAAATCAGGTCGTGAAATATATTTACTTCTAACTTCTCACATACTTTATGTTCTCCAGCCAGGCCAACTAGTCAAAAGTTTATCCTATATTCTCTTCCTTAACAATATATTTCACTTCCTTTCTCAAATTTATACAATTTTCTTAAACAATTGATGATGTGAAAGTTTCACATAAATCATTTGTTATATGAAATGATATATTAAGTTTAGAATATAGTTGATCAATTATAAGTAAATAATAAAAGCAAATATCAATGTAAATATCTTATATTCATTAGTTTGATGTGAACACACTTAAAAATATTTTTCCTAAAAACAATTATCGGTCAAACTATAATTGTAGTTAAAATTGTTAGTTTGAATGTTATTATGTTTTTTTTTCTTAAAATAACTTCTAGTCAAACTTCGATATTACTACGATCCTATCCCCTCTAATCCAAACCATCAAACACTGCTTAAAGGAAAAAATGAATTAATTTCTGAGATTTAGCAATATGATACACTATAATTAATAACTCTCTATTAACTTGGTCACTCATATCCCTTCTATCCCCACCCCCAATATATATATCCTTCTCTCCCTACAAGTCTTTAGCAAGTAAAAGCAAGACCCCATTCTCCCAATTCTCATATCTCATTTACTCGATTAGTTTTATTCAATGGAAACAATGAAGAAGAAAAGTATGATCAAGCGCCGATGGAATCCTGAAGAGGACGAGCTATTACAGAAGCTAGTAGAGGAACATGGAGCGAAGAACTGGTATCTGACTGGCCAATTGATTCCGAGTCAATCTGAAAAATCGTGTAGGTTCCGATGGTGTAATCAGCTTAATCCTCAAGTCGATCATCGACCTTTTACTCTTGAAGAAGATGATACTATTATCAAAGCTCATGCCAAATTTGGTAACCAATGGGCTATGATAGCCCGTTTGTTACCAGGTCGAACCGATAATGCAATAAAAAATGATTGAAATTCGATCCTTAAAAGGAAGCACCCTTTGATGTTAGAAGATTTGACATTTAAAAATCCTCAACCACCGTTGAAGAAATCGTTTAGTAACAGGGCGGGTAGAAATTTAGGTAGTCCATATAGATCCGATCTGAGCAATTTGGGTTTTTCTAGGTTCCCTGAGTTGGGTCTTTATCCTCACGTAGCCCCACCTGGTCGAATTTTACCTCTTTCAGCATTTTCACCAGTAATGCCCGATCCATTAATATCTCTAAGTCCACAAGGATCCGATTTAAGAAATTTGGGTTTATCTAGGTTCCCTCAGTTGAGTCTTTATCCGCCTACTGCCCCACTAGGTGACATTTTGCCTTTTTCATCCGTTTCAGCAGTAATGCCCGAACCATCAATATCTCTGAGTCCATGTGGATATAATATGAGCAATTTGGGTTTATCTGGGTTACCTTTGTTGAGTCTTTATCCGCCTAGTGCCCCACTAGGTGAAATTTTGACTATTTCATCAGTTTCACCAGTATTGCCTAATCCATCAACATATCTCAATCTCTCTTTACTCGGATTCAGATCTATCAAGAATTCAAATTCGGGGAATCGAATTGAGCAAATAGGTCAACTAGCACCTATATCGACATCTGAACCCACTCTATCAAATTTTATGCCTCAACTTTCAATAACTTAGAGTGGGAATTTTTGTCTTAAAAGTATGGAGAAACAGTTGTTGAGCCCATAATTTTTGATAGTTTTGCAAGATATGATACGAAAAGAAGTTAAAAATTATATGTCATAGTTTGAGAATGAAAGGGCTTCAATCAACACAGAATCAATAATGGATGCTATTGTTAACAAAATTCGCGTTAGCAAATATTGAGTAGAGGTTGAATCAGGAGGAGGAAAAATGGAGATATCATAGTTATTATTTTCTTTAAACTTTAGTTGATGTTTTTTAAGTATCTCATTAGACTTTTTTAGGAATGTAGGAGAAAAAGAAAGAGAAAATATTCATAGAAGTGTATGGAAGTCCCAATCACCCTCACCCCCACCCACCCCACCATACCCAAAAAAAGAATTGAATATGAATTTTAATTATTATTTTTGATGAAATAGATCATTTTTATACAATTGGAGGTGTTGTTATTAATATTGATTTTTCTTTGGTCCTTTTTATATTTAAATTCAACCATTAAAATAATCATTTAAGGTTTTTGATTAACTAATTGCTATTTGAGGTGGTAGAAAAAAGAAAATTAATAGGTGATTTATTTTTTGGTTTTCTCGATTGATAACCATTTCAAAATTGATGATGTATTATTGAGAAATAATTTAATTTTAATTCTTTTATCATTATTTTACCATTAAAGTGATCTACAGTCACACATTAGTGTTAATACCTAATTAAGTTTAATTAACTATATAAGATAAATTAAAATATATTTGATGACTTATTTTAATAAATAATTAAAAATACAATAAATATTATTTATAACCTAAAAGTAAGTAAAGTTAGTAGCTAACAAAAACTAACGATGAAAAGGCTAATTTTAATAAATAGTTAAAAGGACTATTAATATTAATTCTTCTTCCTGGCTGTTACTTAATTCTCAAGTTCTATCTAATTTATAGATCATTTGATGAAATCTAAGGTGCAAGCAGCGCATTCTCAAAGTGTTGTTAACGAATTCAATAATAGACAAGTGAGTGAGACTTATTTTATTGGGATATTCAACTGGATTCTAAAGGGCATATAACTATTTTTATGGAGATTTGGCCGATCCAGAATTAACTACACTTTATTTGGTGATGTGTGTGTTTTGATACCATATATCAAACATATAAGTATCGTATGATTTATGCATCATTTATTAGAATAAATCATCATTGACAAAATATAATTTTTGATTGTGCTTTTTTATTTAAATCTTCATATGGTTATTCTTGACATTTTTAAAGTCAATGGAAAGTATTACCCCCACATATTATACTAAAGAAGCTCGAGCAATGGAAATTGCCATTAGAGAAATGATGTTGAGCATCAGACATAAATTGTGTTAGTGGCACATAACTCATAATGCCCCATCTCATTGGAGTTCACTCTGTTCTCGATAGCGTGAAAACGTTCAGAGGCCGTTCGGAAAGGAAAAGTTCATGCCTTGTGATTTGGAGCACACACGATCGGCCTACAGGTAGGCTATGACTTCCTCTCTGATTAGACTTAGCTTGAATGTGTGATTTCATGATGATTAGTGTGAATTGGAGGCGGGTACCTAGCTATTCCTATTTTTTCTTCTTAGAAACCATGTTTTAGGATTTATTGATACTGTTTTGAGGGTAGTACCATGTCAGTTTGGGTTATATGTGTTGTTGCATGTTATGTCATTTACTTGCATTTTTACTTGTTACCTGAAGCATATATAGACTTAGTCTAAGATATACTTGTTTTGCCTTAGAATCGAGAGCCTTGTAGTCTTTTTATTGTCTACAACGTTGTTTCAGATGGACTAGATCCAAGTAGACTGGAATAACATACATGAATCTGATACTATGAGCCTTAGTTCAAGCATTTGCACAAATTTTGTAGATCTTCTTCTTTTTCTTCCTATCTCTGCGGCTCCGATGCATGACCGGAGGGTTGTGTCTTCGTGGCGACTTGAGATTGGGTTGTTCAAGGCTTGGAGCCTCTTGTGAATGTTTAGGGGTGGACGCCGTTCCATGATGACTTAGTCTTGGCAGTGGAATCCTGTTTTGAGATGACAAGCCCTTTTGTCACACTTGCTAGCTGGGCTAGGAGTTGATTGGACACTATGACTATTTCCAGTTCGAGCTAATGTTCACGGTTTGAGGTAGTTATCTCCAATCTAAGACTAATATTCATGGTTCAAGTCCTATTATTAGTTCAAGGCTGATGCTTTATGGTTCAAGGCCATCACTTCTAGTTAGAGGCCATCACTTAGGGTTCGAGGCCCAGCGTACACTTGTTGGATCGGGTTTGAAGGCACTTCTTTTTTGTAGTACCTGTCGAGCTTATGGGTGTCCGTTTGGGTTTTATTTAATCTTTTGCATGAATGTACCTTCTCAGCTTATGGGGGTCCAATTAAGTTTAGTTTAGCTATACTTAGAATTATTTTTGGTATGCTTGTGTCCTTTCTTTCATATTTGCTTGAACCTCTGTTTGTATCTAGATTCTATCTTTTCTGATTGTTTTTACCTTTCTTGCTCAGTCGGCCTATGATGTCTACTGAGTACCTTTGTTTTGGTACTTATGTTATACTCTGCATTTTTTCATGATGCAAGTCCTAGTACCAGTTACCAACGGTGATTGTTTGTGCTATCTTTTGCAGCTTATGGATATCGTAGATGTGGATGAGCACTTGGCATCCTGGATCAGCCTGTCTCCTTCTGTTTATATGTTAGCTAGTCTTTTGCCTTTAAGATGGCTTATTGTGGTCCACTTTTGGGACTTGTATTTGTTCATATAAGACGACTCTATACTCGTGATTTCAAGGTTCTGGGAGGGTTTCCATTGTATATATTTTTGGTTTGCTTCAGTTTCTGTCTTTTCTTATTGTTGGTGTTACGTTCTAGTTAGTTTTACCCTTGTACTCATTACCTGTCATTTTGCGTACGGTTCGACTTACCTGCTGGTGGGTTATAGTAGGTTCCATCATGAATCAAGAAGTCAGGTCGTGACAAGTTGGTATTAGAGCCCCAGGTTTACTAGTCTCACTTGTACAGAGCTATACCCAGTAGAGTCCTACAGATCGGTGCAAGGACATCCGTGTCCTATCTTTGGGAGGCTACAGGGTGCCTTTAGGAATTCCTCTCTTATTATATCATTTTAATGCAACATGTGTGTTATTGGTTTCTTGAAATCTCACTTGTTTTACTCTTTCCGTAGGATGGATCGTATGCGCTGCGCGGTGGCTCAGGGTAGGGGTCGACCTCTTCTACCTGATAGGGGTGCAAAACCACTATCAGTTAGAGAGCGAGGTCCAGAGCCCGCATCATATCCTCTAGTAGTTCATGTTCCAAAGCATCTGATGGGGCCAAGACTAGCTCAGCCACAACCCGAATCGGCTATGGCTTTAGATCTCTAGGCAACCATTACTCAGCTTCTGACCGTGCTTGGAGGCATGCAGCAGGACCTAGCACCAGCACCTGCACCAGTACTGGCACATGCACTAAGATCAGGTTAGCATGATCAACCTGCAGTAGAGGCACCTCGAGCCTAGGTACCACCTGGGGGTTCCCATTCCATGATCGCGACTAGAGCAATGCCGCTAGAGGAGCAAGAGATGCTCAAAGTGTTCTTGAGGCTTTCACCTCCAAGGTTTTCTTGGGCTGTGGGTAAGGATGCCCACAAGTTTCTTACTATTTGCTGGGATCAGCTTCATACTTTAGGTTTAGTAGATTCGAAAGGAGCCGACTTCACTGCGTATCAGTTGGATGGGCTAGCCAAACAGTAGTGTTGTACCTTTGTTGAGACCAGGCCTGCTAGGTCTCCTCCGATCATCTCGATTTAGTTTTCTGAGGCCCGCTTGGCCAGGTTCATCCCCAGAACATGAGAGATCATCTCATTGATCGGTTATCTAGGTTGGAGAAGGGTTCTATGACTGTGCCTAAGTACAATGCGAGATTTCAGAAGCTCTCCCATCATGCTACCATGATTCTACCTACCAAGAAGGAGAGAGTTCGATGTTTTGTTCATGGGTTGAGACTTCAACTACGGATTGAGACTCAGTTTATGGTCTCTATGGGTTATTCCTTTCTAGATGTTGTTGATCATGCAGCTATAGTGAGTCCCATTCCTAGTAGAAGGACTTCTATAACAGGCTCAAGCAGCGATTTCAGAAGGGTCACTCAACCGACCTATTTAGGCCTCATTACAGGTTTAGAGGGTGACCGGTATAACCGAAGTGAGGTTGACTCTAATTAGAGTCATGGGTCCTAGTCTTATGCTTCAGGTCGTGGTGGTCGTTATTCTAGGAGCAGATCAACTTTGGGTTGTTTGAGTATGGGGAGCTTAACCATTGGTCCAGAGATTGTCCCATATATATGAAAATTTCTCCCGCTCCTCAGGCAATTCCACCAGCTTTACCATCAGCACCACCAGCTAGTGGCCGAGGTCAGGGTCAGGACCATCACGATGGAAAATAGGGTATTCGAGGTGGTCCTTAGGGAGGCAGGTCAGGTTGTAGGATTGATGGCCAGGGTAGAGGTGGAAAATACTATTTCTATGCAGCTTTAGTAAGGGCGGAGGCTGAGGCACCGGAAGGCGTGCTCATAGGTTTGATTCTTTTATGCCATTATCCCACCTCAGCCTTATTTTATCCAGGCTCTACCTATTGTTATGTGTATGTGTATTATGCTTCTTGTATGGGTAAGAGTTATGAGCCTATAGTAGTGTTGTTGCGTGTGTCAACCTCGTGGGTGGTGTTTATTAGTGGATCAGGTGTTTTAATCTTGCTTAGTTACTATCTAGGGGCGTGACTCCCAGGATGACCTTACATTGTTAGATATGCTTGATTTTGATGTGATACTAGGCATGGACTAGTTATCCATTACCATGCGGTTTTACATTGCATCTTTAAGAGCGTTACCTTAGCCATGCCTAGTGTTCCTCAGGGGTGTGGCAGGGCTCCGTTAGTAGCACACTGGTTGGAGTTATTTATTTTAATAAGACTTGGAGGCTAGTGGCTAGCGGGGTTTGTCTTATTTGGTTATGTGTGGGATGTGATAGGGAAGTCCCTCTTGTTGAGTCATTTCCAATCGTCTATGATTTTGTAGATGTGTTTCCTATCGACCTACCTATCCTACCCCGAGCGTGATATTGATTTTCTTATTGAGCTAGAGTCGGGTACTCGGCCTATTTTTATTCTACATATCAGATGGCTCCTACACAGCTCAAGGAGCTTAGTGTTCAGCTTTAGGATCTCTTAGGTAAGGGGTTTATCAGGCCTAGTATATCCCCTTAAGGTGCTCCTATTTTGTTTGTTAAGAAGAAGAATGGTACGATGCATATGTGTATTGATTATAGGCAGTTGAATAAGGTGACAGTGAAGAAACGTTACCCCATGCCTAACTAGATTTAGGGTGCCACAATATTTTCAAAGATTGAACTAAGGTTTGGTTTCCATCAATTGAGGATTAGGGAAGTGGACATACCTAAGACCACATTTAGGACTCGATATGGCCACTATGAGTTCCTAGTGATGTCTTTTGGGTTGATTAATTCTGCTACCGCCTTCATGGACTTTATGACATAGGTGTTCAGGATGTATCTTGATTTTTATGTCATTGTGTTTACAGGTATACTCGCAGAGAATGAGTGATCATGAGCAACACCTTTGAGAGATCAACGACTTTATGCCAAGTTCTCAAAGTGTGAGTTTTAGCTTGACTCTATAGAATTTTTGGGGCATGTGGTGTCCAAGGATGGAATCATGGTAGATCCAGCGAAGATTGAGGCATTCGTGATTGGGCTAGACCCACTTTGGTTACTGAGGTTCAGAGATTCATCGGATTGGCAGGCTACTACAGACGGTTTGTGGAGGGCTTCTCCACCATTGTAGCACCTCTGACCCGGTTCACTCGCCTTGATGTTCCTTTTCAGTGGTCTGAGGAGTGTGAATTGAGCATTTGGAAACCACAAGGAGTTGCCAAATACTTCTCATGTATTGACTCTTCTAGTTAAGAGCGAGGGATTCACGATCTATTGTGAGCTTCTAAAGGACTATTACCTCTATATTCTCTACCATCTAGACAAATTGAATATGGTAGCGGAGACCTTGAGTCGGAAGGCAGTGAGAATGGGTAGTCCAGCCTTCTTATCTATTGTGGAGTGATCTTTAGCTTTGGACATTCAGTCCTTAGCTAATAAAATGGTTCGGTTGGATGTCTCAGATTCTAGGCATGTTTTATCCTATGTGGGAGTTCAGTCCTCTCTACTTGATCAGATCCATAGCTGTCAGTTTTAGGTAGAGGTTTTGGTGGCACTTTGAGATTGAGTGTTAGCAGGTAATGTTGGTCAGGTTACCTTGGATTCATATGGGGTGTTGAGGTTTGCAAGTCGTATTTATGCTCCAAGAGTTGGGGGTTTTATTCAGCTGATACTTCATGAGTCCCATGATTCTAGATATTCTATCCATCCAAGCACCGCAAAGATGTATAGTGACTTGATGAAGTATTACTGGTGGGCCGACATAAGGATAGATATTATTGACTATGTGTCACATTGCTTGAGTTTCCAGCATGTGAAGGCCGAGTATTTGAGACCTGGTGGTGAGTTCCAGAGGTTACCCATTCCGGAGTGGAAGTGGGATTGCATCACTATAGACTTTTTGGCAGGTTTGCCTCAGATTTCTAGAGGCTTTGACATCATTTTGGTCATCATTGATCAATTGACCAAGTCAGCACACCTCCTCCCTGTTCAGTCTTCATTTAACACCAAGAGGTTGGCCCTTATATATATGTATGAGGTGGTTCATCTTCATGGTGTGTCATTTTCTATTATATCAGATCGGGGTGCTTAGTTCACTTCTAGCTTTTGGAGGAATTTTCAGGAAGAGTTGGGCACTTGTGTTGACCTTAGCACAACTTTCCACCTGCAGACTGATGGCCAGTCGGAGCATACTATCCAGGTTTTTGAGGACATGTTTCAGGATTGTGTTTTAGAATTTAGAGGTCAGTAGGACCACCTTTTTCCTTTGGAAGAGTTTGCGTATAACAACAACTACTATTCTAGCATCCTTATGGCCCCGTTTGATGCCTTATATTATAGGCGTGTCGCTCTTCGATTGGTTAGTTTGAGTCTATAGATCCTAGACTGCATGGTTCAGACTTGATTCAGGAGGCTTTGGAGCACGTGAGGGTGGTTCAGGATAGACTTCAGACGGCTTAGAGTAGGCACAAGAGTTATGTTGATCGTAGGCGGTGGCCTTTGAGGTTTTCAGTTAGTGATAGAGTTTTCCTCCGTGTGTCACCCATGAAGAGCGTGATGAGATTAGGGAGGTGGGGCAAGCTTAGCCCCAGCCATATTGGGCCTTTTGATATCCTTCAGACAATTGGAGAGGTTTCCTATGAGTTAGCTTTGCCTGCGATGTTCTTAGCTATCCACATACTCTTTCATGTTTTGATGTTGCACCGGTATATTCCTGATGAGTTTGATGTGCTTCAGTATGATGCAGTAGAGTTGGATGACTGTTTGGCCTTCGTGGAGGAGCCAGTTGTCGTGCTAGCCAGAGATGTGTGGTAGTTACGTTCGAGATTCATTCCTATGGTTAAGGTCTGTTGGAGGTATTGTCTAGTTCAAGAGGCTACCTGGGAGACCGAGCATGATATGCGGGATTTGTTTTCTTGCTTGTTTGAGCCTTCAGGTACTTCTTGACTCTTACTTTTGCGGACGATAGTCATTTGTAGTAGTGGATATTGTAATGACCTCCGAGTCATTTATGTATTTATGACTCCTGTTCATCGTTTAGAGCTTTCTTGTAGCGACCTAAAGTCAGTTATGACTTATTAAGACTGACAGTTCGGTCACCTAGTCGTTCGTTTAGTTTTATACGAGTTTTAGTGTTTTGGAGCTTTTGAACCTTGAATGGTCATTTTTATGAGAAGTTTAAGAAGATGACCCAGAATCCAATTTCGACGATTCCATCAACTTTGAAAGGGTCATTTTTGGCTATTGGCATAGTCGACATGACTTCCGAGACTTTTAGTGTGAGTCTGTGTGATTAGGAATTTTAACTTTCAAGTTCAGGCCTAAGTTTAAATTTAATCATCATTTCTGAGTAAACGAGTAGGATGAGAATTCTGTCAGCGCGGTTAGGTCTGAATGCTGAGTTTGGTCTAGAGCGACCCTTCGTTAGGATCCTGAGGTCTCCGGGCTAATTTCAAGTCCCTTTTTGAAATTTGACTTAAAATGGAACTTGGGTATGGGACCCTCTTTTTATTGAAATGAATTTTGATGGAAGTTTTGATGGTTCTATTGAGTCTGGAATGCCGAATTTGATGTGGTAGCATATTTTGTTTGCCCGCATGGGATTCTGAACAAATCCCGAGCACCCTGTCAGAGCTTTGGTGCCTTAGAACATCAGTTGATAGCAGTGAATCTCAGGGCCTGCCCCACTTTTGCCTGCCTAGGGCTGCGTTCGCGGAGGGCTGGCGCCATGGGGGGTGCATTCACTCATAAGAGCCTCGTTCGCGGGCGGTAGTGTGCCTGACTTGTGTGTTCGCGCTAGGCTGCCGCCAGGCGCATTTGCACACTCTCTCCGCATTCACGAGGGCCAGCCGCCTAGCCTTGCTTTTAAGACTAGTTGCGACCAAACTTAGTTCTTCATTTTGTTTTTGCAATTTATCCCTTGTTTTAAGTCAGAATTTAGTGATTTGAAGTCCCACACGTCTGTAATTTTTTAGGCTACGTGGTGGAGTGATTGTATTGTGTTGGTGAACCTCCTTTCGAGGTAAGTTTGGTGTTGTAGCTTGTTTCCCAAAAGCTTGTTTTGGTTTAATTTTGGCTTCTCTTTGCATGTTGTTGTTGTGGCTGCCTCGGAGCCACAAATTGTGTTCAATTTTGGAACACAAGTTTGATGCATAATATAGGACCTCTTGACGGAGTTAGTTCCAGAATCTTTAGCGTGGTCCCACAATTCCTTTTTGAGTCTAAAATTGGTCGGTTTTTGTTTTATATGATTTTGGTGTCTAAACAACCGTACTAATGTTGTAATACTAATCTTGATAGTGTGGTAGCGTTTGGCGGCCGTTCAGAAAGGAAAAGCTCCGGCCCTGTGATTTGGAGCGCGCACGGTCAGTCTATATGTGTGATACCACTTCCTCTCTAATTAGATTAAGCCTGAATTTGTGAATTATTGATGATTAGTGTGAATTGGGGCGCATATAACTTTTCTTCTTAGAAACCATGTTTTAGGATTTGTCGATACTGTTCCGAGGGTAGTACAATGTAAGTTGGGGTTATATGTGTTGCTTCATACTGTGTGATTTACCTGCGTTATTACTTGTTACTTGAAGAATGATTGGCCTTAGTCTAGGATAGATTAGTGTTTCCTTAGACTCGCAAACCTTGTAGTCTTGTTATTGTAACCGACTCCAATTAGGACGGACTAGATCCTTGTAGACTAGAATAACATACTTGAATATGATAGTATGAGCTTTGGTTTAGGTGTTTGCGCCACTTTTGTAGATCTTCTGCTTTCTCTTCCTATCTCTGCGGCTCTGATGCGTTACTAGAGGGTTGTGTATTCGTGGAGACTTGAGATTAGATTGTTCTAGGCTTGCATCTTGTGGATGTTTGGGGGTGGACGTCGTTCCACGATGATTTAGTCTTGGTATTGGAATCCTCTTTGGAGTCAATAGGCCCTTTTTTCACTTTTACTAGCTGGGAGTTGACCGGACACTATGACTATTTTTGGTTTGAGGATGATGTTCACGGTTTGAGGTTGTTATCTCCAGCCCGAGGTTGATGTTCATAGTTCGAGGCCGTATTCCTAGTTCGAGACCGATGCTTTATGGTCCTCTAGTTAGAGGCCATCACTTGGGGTTTGAACCCATCATACACTTGTTGGATCGAGTTTGGAGGCACCTCTTTCTTGTAGACTTAGTTATTTTGCTGTACCTGTAGGGCTTCTGGGGTTCGTACGAGTTTTATTTAAACTTGTGCACGAGTGTTCCTTTGGGCTTATGGGTCTAGTAAGGTTTAGTTTAGATGTACTTAGATTAACTTTTGGTATGCTTGTGTGCTTTCTTTCATATCCGCTTGGACCTCTGTTTGTGTTTAGATTCTATCTTTTGTGATAGTTTTTACATTTGTTGCTCAGGCGGCCTATGATGCGTACTGAGTACCTTTGTTTTGGTATTTATGCTACACTCTACATCTTTTCGTGTTGCATGTCCTAGTACCAGTTACCAGTGGTGATCATTCGTGCCATCTTTTGCAGGTTGTGGATATTGGAGACGAGGGTGAGCACTTGGCATCCTGGATCAGCCTGTCTCCTTCTGTTTATATGTTAGCTGGTCTTTTGCCTTTGAGACGGCTTGTTGTGGTCCACTTTTGGGACTTGTATATTTTCATATTAGACAACTTTGTACTCGTGATATTCAGGATCTGGAAGGGTTTCCATTGTATATATTTTTTGTTTTCTTTAGTTTCTGTCTTTTCTTATTGCTATGTTACTTTCTAGGTACCTTGTACTCATTACCTGTCATTCTGGGTATGAGTCGGCTTTCCTATTGGTGGGTTATAGTAGGTGCAATAATGACTCGGGAAGTCGGATCGTGAAATTTTGTGTCTATAATAACAAATACAACACAACATTCAATCAAACAATGACCTAATAACTCCCGAAATACAACCCAATCCTGACCCAATGCGAATATATGATCAATTTCCCAAGGAGTAATAATCTTACATTTACCGATGATTTCCATGGAAAATAAGAACACAAAGTGCAGAAAATAGGGTTTGGGGTTGTTTTTGCACTAAACCCATTTTGTCGAGCTACAGCGGTCTGAGCATCACTATAGCGGGATGCCCCCCGCTATAGTGGGATCGACGAAACATCAGATGCTCTAAAGTCAGGAAAAGATCATTTTTACAACACAACCTCTTCCCTTGACGTCCCAACACATACCTTCTACGCCAAGATCAATTCTGAGAGTTCTGCCTAACAAATTTGATTTGAAAGGCCCTTTGGACTCCTTATTGGTTTAGATACATGTATATCTGAACAAAACATCAATATTACACCCCACCCATTCCCGGATGGTCCTAGACCTCACCAAGGCAAGATTTCATCTGAGGCTGGCCTAGCCAAAACAATTTAAGCCACTACCCAGAAAGTTTTCTGGCCCAAACTCTTCAATATTGGCCTACTCATAGTGACCAGGTTAGGTCATTACACTACGTTCCATGATTAATCTACGAGCCGTAATGCATCCTTAATAATCAAGCTAACTTCTGAGTTTCAGGTCTTTGTCTATAAACTAAACCACGATATATAAAATATTCTACAACCCGTAAACACGCCCTTAAAACTCAAGGAAGATTACCTATTTCTAAACTTTGATCTACAAGCCTCTTCTACGATCTGTAAAAGATTTTAAGACCCATGAATAGTAGTCATAATTCTCGTATAAAATTCTTAAATTATCTAAACTTGGTCCACCGTTTCCATCTACGGTTTGTGGTTCCTTTTATGGTCCGCAGATGGTGTCAGTAAAATACAGAAAATTCTGCAGACTACTTTTTTTGAACTTTTCAAGGTCTGATATGGACTTCAAAACTTTTGGGGCTTTACAGTGCTTGAATCTCCAAATCCATTTAGGACATGATTAGTACTTTGAGATGTCACTTTTCATCTAGCATTAAACACATGATTATTAAAAGTTGTTGACCACATATGTTGAATATTAAAAAAATTATTCAACCAACAACTGTGTTCTTCAATATTGTATGTTGTAAGCATCATCTTTCATGTTTCTTCATATAAAATTATATTCAGACATGTATTTGTTAAAAAGATTAAAAACCTTAGTCATTTTCGAGTGAACTCAAATGAGATGGGGCATTATGAGATATATGCAACTAACACAATTTATGTCTGATTCTTGACATCATTTCTCTAATGGCAATTGCCATTGCTTGAGCTTAGTTAGTTATAATATGTGTGGTAACACTTTTCATTGACTTTAAAAGTGTCAAGAATAACCATATGAAGATTCAAAGAAAAAAGCACAATAAAAAATTATATTTTGTCAATGATGATTTATTCCAATAAATGATGCATAAATCATACAATACTTATATGTTTGATATATGGTACCAAAATACACAGATCACCAAAAAAGTGTAGTTAATTCTGGATCGACCATATCTCCATACAAAAATTAGTTATATTCCCTTCAGAATCCAATTGAACATCCCAATAAAATAAGTCTCACTCATTTTTCTATTATTGAATTCGTTAACAACACTTTGAGAATGTCCTGCTTGCACCTTGTAGTTCATCAGATGATCTATAAATTAGATATAACTTGAGAATTAAGTAACAGGAAACAAGAAGAATTAATATTTATAGTCCTTTTAACTATTTATTAAAACTAGGCAATTTACCCTCGCTTTGCGCAGACATAAATAATCTTATTAAGCTTTTAAACATCCTTTTCAATATTAGACTATTATAAGGGAAAAGAGAGAGAGAGAGAGAGAGAGAGAGAGAGAGTAAATTTTAGTATATTTAAAGAACATTTCAACAGAAATTAAATGATTTGACATTATCACATATCTCAAGAATTGTAAATATATAATGAATGATTAAAGATATATTGATATCTAATCAACTTTATCTTTTACATAATTCATCACAATATCAAGTTGTGACGCCATTAAAAAAACTCTTGACTGTATGTAACACCCCGGATTCGAAAGAGGGTAGCCTAGCAAAATTTCAGAATTTACATGTGCCATCCACGCAGGCCAACCACGGCCCGTGGGTTGGACCACGGACCGTAGATGGATCCGTGGAAAGGTAACCCAGGCAGAAACCATGACTGGACCTACGGACCGTCGGTGGGTCCACGGTCCGTGGTCCAGGAACCGTTGGTAGACCAAAATCTCTGAAGTTAGTGACGGCCGTGCAGGACAGGCCGTCGTCCTGACAGCGGTCCTTCGGTCACTGCCTCGTGGGTCACCACCTGACAGTTGTTTTAGGGGCACATGGGTCTTTTCCGATTTTAAGTAAATCAAAGTGAGGTCGTTTTACCCAAGTCTAGGACCCCTATATAAGTATTTTCAACCCCCAAATTAACCCATTTACTTCATTTTTCCAAATTCACAAAAGAAAACCAACTCTCCTCCTAAATAATTCTCTCTCTAGAAACTTGAAGAAGAAGAAGGATTCATCTAGGGTTTCAAGCTAAGGTTCCAATCCCTCCATTGAAGGCTAGCATTTGGAGTCAAGGTATGATAGTTTTCATCCATTGATTCCTTTCATCCATAGAGTTACCGAATTCTCTATTTCTAAAGGTAGAATCCCCCAATTGAGTTAGGGTTTTCTTCAATTAGCATGGGTTCCTTTCATTATTGATTTAAATGATTGAATTATGATCTATAATGCATGAATTGATGAATTGCAATGCTTTTTTGATGAATTCACCCATGAACCCATGTAATCCCTATGTTTTCAAGTTATGAATCATATGATGAGGAATTTTGAGTATTAAGCAAGTATTTTATGAAATTAAGCATGTATTGCAAGCTTTACATGTATTTATGATGAAATCCATATCTAACCCATGTTTTCTAAGAGTTTATGATTGAAAGTGAATTTTGACCTCAAGAGGTAAATTATGGACTTACGCATTATTTATGAAATCTATGTATATGTCTTAAGGATGCTTTAAGAGTAAAGTATCAATGATGATGTTGTTGTTGTGTTGTTGAAATGACATTCTCATAAACACACCTAGCATGATGTGAAAGGTTTTCTCACATAGAAAGGATTCTTAGGTTGAAAGGGTTTCTCACCTAAATTAATCAAAGAGTAAGAGCTAATGAAATAGCTTGGATTGGTTGTCCAAGGGCACCTTTTCATTAGTAATGAAGTCAAAGTAAGAAATGACTATTCCGTGGGAATTTATGAAAAAGTAAGAGCTAATGAACTAGCTTGGATTGGTTGTCCAAGGGTACCTTTTCATTAGTAATGAAGTCAAAGTGATCTCATGAGATGGAAGTTCCCCCGTAGTAGAGGTCGGATTTCTAGTAGCAATCTCTTTATCCCATAAACTATGTGCCCCCATAGGTTGATTAGCTAGTGGATCCACTTAAGGTAGATGTTCATGGTTCTACCTTAGGCAAGTAGAACACCCATTTTTGGTGTGGGAGACACCGGGGGATCATGTTATAGCTCACATGGTCTCATGTCGGTTAAGGCTAATTTCCCCACAAGTAATAATGAACTAAGGTTACTTCAAGAAGTATCTCACATGAGTTCAAAGCTTTTAAAGATGAAGTTAGCTTGCATTGACCATGATTTTATGACTTATGTTTTATAAAGCTTTTATATCATGTTTAGCTTGGTCAATTGCATGTCATGAAATAAAATGTCCCTTTTAGCATGTTTTCAATGTTGTATGCATGGCTATCATACTTGGTACATTATTTTATACTAACGCATACTCTTGCCTATATTTTTCCCAAATGGAGGGTCTGACAGACAGGTTTCCGAGTCTTGTGGCTAGTGCTTGAGTTGAGATATTTACCGAGCTTTGGTGAGTCCTTATGCTTCGAGGAGGAGTTATTGTTTTAGTTTCTTTCATCTATTTCTCTTTTGGACATGATGTATGGGCTAGGCCCAATTTCATTCTATTGTACTTGATGGCTATGATGAGACAAACGTTTAGACTTCCTCTTTTCGTTTTACTCAAAAAAATGTTTTTGACTTGGAGTATTTTTTTACTGTATTTGTTCTATTTCTTATGTTATGAGAGCTAAGTGTCTTGTATGGAGTCCTACGGTTCTATACAGTATGTTACATCTAGGGGGTACCCCTAGGTCGTGACAAACTTGGTAATCAGAGCACAAGGTTTAGAATGGTCCTAGGATGTCTCATAAGCCACGTCTAGTAGAGTCTTGTTCATGAGTGTGAAGCGTGCCACATTTATGAATGAGAGGCTACAAGATGAGTAGGAAACTCCACTTCTTTTATTACTCTTAAGTCGTGCGATAGATTTTAACTCTATAAAGTCTCTCTCCTAATCCTTATCTTATGTTCTTCAGGATATGGCTACCCGAAGAGCTTATGCTAGAAGGAATGTGAGGGAGAATGAGGAACAAGAAGCTCCTCCCCAAGCTCCTCAAGTTCCGGTCGATCCTTTGGCTGAACAAGTGTCGAATTCAGAGTTTAGGGCTGCCTTTCAAGTGTTGGCTCAAGAGGTTACAGTCCAAGCAAATAGGGAGGTTGCAGTTCCCGTGAACCCAAATGTGGGTGGGTACGGCGGCTTCAAGAGTGAGGGACTTTACAAGGATGAATCCTCAGGAGTTTCATGGTTCCAAAGTTGAGGAAGATCCTCAAGAGTTTATTGGTCTATAAGGCTTTGATGATCATGGGAGTTACGCCGGTAGAAAAAGTGGAGTTGGCCGCTTATCAACTAAAAAGAGTGGCTCAAATATGGTACAATCAATGGAAGGAATGGAGACCGGAAGACGCGAGTCCTCTTGATTGGGAGAAGTTCAAAGCCACTTTTCTTGATAGGTTCTTTCCCCTAGATATGAGGGAAGCCAAAGTGCTTTCATTAACCTCCGGTAAGGGAGTATGAGTGTGAGGGAGTATGCTCTAAAGTTCACTCAATTGTCGAAATATGCTCCAACAATGGTTGAGGATTCAAGGGCTAGAATAAGTAAGTTCATTTCGGGTGTGTCCAAAATGGTAGTCAAAGAGTGCCGAACCGCCATGCTCATTCATGACATGGACATATCTCGTCTCATGGTGAATGCACAACAAATTGAGGAGGAAAAACTTAAGGAAAAGTCTAGAGAGGTAAAGAGGGCTAAGACCGGAGATGGAAATTTCTCTCATGCAAAGTCCGATGGACAAGGTCGTCCTAGATTCTGAAAAAAGTTTTTCGGCTGAGATTCTTCTAATGCTCCTCCAAAGTTCAACCAAGATAGGGTGTCTAACCCCATGCCTCAAGGAGGTAATGATAGTGGATCTTCATTGTCTAGGTCTACTTGTACTAAGTATGGAAGAAAGCACAATGGTAAGTGCCTAGCCGGCACAGA
Organism: Solanum etuberosum; assembly: GCA_029582245.1. Lineage (NCBI taxonomy): Eukaryota > Viridiplantae > Streptophyta > Magnoliopsida > Solanales > Solanaceae > Solanum > Solanum etuberosum. The sequence continues at coordinate 52,655 of JAJONR010002210.1, read as the reverse complement.
TAGTTGTTATGGTTGTTGAAAAAGTGGTCACAAAATGAGAGATTGCCCAATGCTTACGGCTAAAGGAAGAGAGGGCAAGCAAGCTACTCCTAGTGGTTCAGGTTCCAATGCTCCCAAGCAAAACCGCTTCTATGCACTTTAGACTCGTGGTGAGCGAGAGAGTTTGCCCGATGTGGTTACCGGTACATTGAAAGTTTTTCAACTCGATGTATATTCTTTACTTGATCCCGGTGAGACTGTCTTTTGTGACGCCATACGTGGCAATAAGATTTGATGTGCTCCCTGATGTGTTGTTAGAACCTTTTTCTATCTCTACTCCTGTTGGTGATTCTATTATGGCTAAGAGGATCTATAGAAAGTGTCCTGTTTACTTGCCCCATAGAGTTACTCTTGTTGACTTGGTAGAGCTTGATATGTTAGATTTTGATGTTATCTTGGGTATGGATTGGCTGCACTCTTGTTATGCTTCTATTGATTGTAGAACTCATGTAGTCAAGTTTCAGTTTCCAAATGAGCCTATTCTAGAGTGGAAATGGGGAAATTCTATGCCTAAGGGTCAGTTTGTCTCTTGTCTTAAAGCCAGAAAGATGATTTCTAAGGGTTACATTTACCATCTAGTTAGGGTGAGGGATGTAGATTCCGAAACCCCTTCTCTTGAGTCGGTCCCTGTTGTAAATAAGTTTTCGGAAGTGTTCCCAGATGACTTACCTGATATTCCTCTCGAGCGGGAAATAGACTTCGGTATTGACCTTCTTTCGAATACGCAACCTATCTCTATTCCTCCTTACCGTATGGCTCCGACAGAACTTAAGGAGTTGAAAGAACAATTGAAAGATCTGTTGGATAAAGGTTTCATCCGACCAAGTATCTCTCCATAGGGTGCTCCAGTTTTGTTCGTTCGAAAGAAGGATGGTTCTCTTCGTATGTGTATCGACTATCGTCAGTTGAACAAGGTGACTATTAAGAATAAGTATCCTCTTCCAAGGATAGATGATTTATTTGACCAACTTCAAGGGGCAAGTTATTTGTCTAAGATTGATCTTCGATCGGGTTATCACCAATTGAGGGTGAGAAAAGATGACATTTTGAAGATGACTTTTCGAACTCGGTATGGTCATTATGAGTTTTTGGTGATGTCGTTTGGGTCGACTAATGCTCCGGTGGCATTCATGAATTTGATGAATAAGGTGTTTAGATAATACCTTGACATGTTCGTGATTATGTTCATCGATGATATTTTGATCTATTCGAGAAACGAGAATGAGCATATTGATCATTTGAGGATCGTGTTGCAAATTCTTAAGGACCAATAACTTTTTGCAAAGTTTAGCAAATGTGAATTTTGGTTAAGGTCCGTAGCTTTCCTTTGTCATATTGTTTCAAGTAAGGGTATTGAGGTAGATCCTAAGAAGACGGATGCAGTCAAGAGTTGGCCTATTCCTCTAACTCCTTCGGATATTAGAAGTTTCTTGGGTTTTTCCGGTTATTATAGAAGGTTTGTTGAGGGAGTTTCCTCAATTGCCTCTCCTTTGACGGCTTTGACTCAAAAGAAAGCTAAGTTCTTATGGTTCAAATTGTGTTAAAGGAGTTTTCAAGAGTTGAAAGATAGACTTACTTCCGCTCTGGTGTTGACCTTACCGGAAGGGATGGATGGTTTTGTGGTTTATTGTGATGCCTCAATAATTTGGTTAGGATGTGTGCTTATGCAAAATGGGAAAGTGATTGCCTCTGCCTCAAGGCAACTTCAGGTTCATGAGAAGAATTATCCTACCCATGACCTTGAACTAGCGGCAATTGTTTTTGCCTTAAAGATTTGGAGGCATTATTTGTATGGTGTGCATGTAGATGTGTTTACCGACCACAAGAGTTTACAATATGTGTTCAATCAAAAGGATTTGAATCTTCGCCAAAGAAGGTGGCTTGAGTTATTGAAAGATTATGACATGAGTGTTCTTTATCACCCCGGCAAAGCTAATGTTGTAGCGGATGCTCTTAGTCGATTATCTACGGGTAGTGTCGCTCATATTGAAGAAGAAAAGAAAGAGTTGGTTCGAGATGTTAATAGATTGGCTCGATTAGGTGTACAATTGGTGGACTCCACCAAAGGTGGTGTTGTGGTTCACAATGGTTCCAAATCATCTTTTGTGGCGGATGTGAAAGCCAAGCAAGGTCTTGATCCAATTTTGGTCAAATTGAAAGAAGCGGTGCTTAAGAAATCCGTTAAGGCTTTATCCCAAGGGAGAGATGGGGTACTTAGATACCAAGGTCGGTTATATGTTCCAAATGTGGATGACTTTAGGGAACGAATTTTGACAGAAGCCCATAGTTCACGGTATTCCATTCACCCAGGAGCCACAAAGATGTACCGTGATATGCGGGAAGTCTATTGGTGGAATGGGATGAAGAAGGACATTGCGGAATTTATGGTTAAGTGTCTAAATAGCCAATAAGTGAAGGTTTAGCATCAAAAACCGGGAGGTTTATCCCAAGACATTAGCATTCCTACTTGGAAGTGGGAAGATTTGAATATGGACTTTATTGTGGGTTCGCCTCGCACCTGGCGACAACATGATTCTATTTAGGTGATAGTAGATCGGATGACGAAATCGGCTCATTTCCTTCCCGTCAAGGTTTCCTATTCGGCGGAGGACTATGCCAAGTTATACTTGAGAGAAATGGTAAGGTTGCATGGAATGCCTTTGTCCATTATTTCCGATTGTGGTACCCAATTCACTTCTCAATTTTGGAAGTCATTCCAAAAGGGTCTTGGTACTCGTGTTAAGCTTAGCACAACCTTTCATCCCCAAACCGATGGGAAAGTGGAGCGTACTATCCAAACTTTGGAAGATATGTTAAGAGCTTGTGTGATTGATTTTAAGGGTAATTGGGATGACCATTTGCCATTGATTGAGTTTGCCTATAATAATAACTATCACTCGAGTATTGATATGGCTCCATTTGAGGCACTATATGGAAGCAGGTGTAGATCTCCTATCGGTTGCTTTGACGTGGGTGAAATTGCCCTAATAGGTCCCGAATTGGTACATGAGGCCATAGAGAAAGTTCGACTTATTAGAGAAAGGTTAAAAATGGCTCAAAGTCGGCAAAAGTCATATGCCGATATGAGGAGAAGGGATCTTGAGTTTGATGTTCATGATTGGGTTTACTTGAAAATCTCACCCATGAAGGGTGTAATGAGGTTTGGTAAGAAAGGGAAGCTTAGTCCCCGGTATGTAGGCCCATATCAAATTTTGAGACGTGTTGGTAAGGTTACTTATGAGTTAGATTTGCCAAATGAGTTGGCATCGGTGCATTCGGTTTTCCATATCTCTATGTTGAAGAAATGTGTTGGTGATCCGACATCCATAGTTTCCTTAGAAGGGTTGGGAGTTGATGAAACTCTTTCTTATGAGGAAGTTCCGGTTGAGATTTTAGACCGGCAAGTCAAGAAGTTGAGAAATAAGGAAGTGGCTTCCGTGAAAGTTTTTGTGGAGGAATTAGTTAGTTGAGGGTGCTACTTGGGATGCCGAGGCCAATATGATGTCCCGATATCCTCATATTTTTCCTTCTACTCCTACTCTAGCTTGAGGTAATGAGTTCCTCTAGGTTTGACCTTTGTTTTGGGAGTCATGTGTTTTTATGTGTTTCCATAATTTCCTTATGTTATGCATGTTCATGAAAAATTCTGTTTTGAAAGAAAATGAGTTTACATGCTTGATTTTCCTCATGTCGTTGTGCATTGAGTATGAGTTGCCTATTGACTTCATGAGTTAAATTGATGAACATGTTTTAGATGTGCTTTTATAGAGTGAATTGCATGTAGACTCCATGAGATTGTGTTGAGCATGCTTTAGCTCGGAGAAGGTAGTTCCTCCTTGAACATGAGAAATTTCAAAATTTCATGCATATTGGGTTGCTAGATATAGTTCCTACTTCCTTATGATGCATTTGAGTTTGTTTAGCTTGGAGTTGATGTTTCCTCCTTGTATATGTGCATTGCATGCATGATGGGTTGTTAGAGTTAGTTACACCCCTCTTATGATGTTTTGAGAACGTCCTAGCTTGGAGTCGATAGTTCCTCCTTGGTTACATGCATTGCATTGATAGGTAGGGTTGTTAGTTCCTATCAAAAGCTTTTAGAACCAGTTTAAATCTCATTCGAGGATGAATGGTCCCAATGGGGAGATATTGTAACACCCCAGATTTGAAAGAGGGCAGCCTAGCAAAATTTCAGAACTTACAGGTGCCATCCACACAGGGCAACCTCGGCCCGTGGGTTGGACCACAGCCTGTAGGTGGGTCCGTGGATAGGTCAGCCAAATAAATTATCCAGGCAGGAACCACGACTGGACCTACGGACCATCGGGGGGTCCACGGTCCGTGGTCCAGGAACCGTAGGTCGACCAAAATCTCTGAAGTTATTGAAGACAGTGCAGGACAGGCCGTCAACCTGACCACGGTCCATCGGTCACTGCCTCATGGGTCACCACCTGGCAGTTATTTAGGGGCACATGGGTCTTTTCCGGTTTTAATTAAATCAAAGTGAGGTTGTTTTACCCAAGTCTAAGACCCCTATATAAGTATTTTTAACCCCCAAATTAATCGATTTACTTCATTCTTCCAAATTCACAAAAGAAAACCAACTTTCCTCCCAAATAATTCTCTCTCTAGAAACTTGAAGAAGAAGAAGAAGAATTCATCTAGGGTTTCAAGCTAAGGTTCCAATCCCTCCATTGAAGGCTAGCATTTGTTGTCAAGGTATGATAGTTTTCATCCATGGATTCCTTTCATCCATGGATTCCTTTCATCCATGGAGTTTCCGAATTCTCTATTTCTTAAGGTAGAATCCCCCAATTGAGTTAGGATTTTCTTTATTTAGCATGGGTTCCTTTCATTATTGATTTAAATGATTGAATTATGATCTATTATGCATGAATTGATGAATTGCAATACTTTTATGATGAATTCCCCCATGAACCCTTGTAATCCCTATGTTTTCAAGTTATGAATCATATGATGAGGGATTTTAAGTATTAAGCAAGTGTTTTATGAAATTAAGCATGTATTGCAAGCTTTAAAAGTATTTATGATGAAATCCATATCTAACCAATGTTTTTGAAGAGTTTATGATTGAAAGTGTGTTTTGACCTCAAGAGGTAAATTATGGACATATGCATTGCTTATGAAATCTATGCAAATATCTTAAGGATGCTTTGAGAGTAAAGTATCAATGATGATGTTGTTTTTGTGTTGTTGAAAGGACATTCTCATAAACACACCTAACATGATGTGAAAGGTTTTCTCACATAGAAAGGATTCTTCGGTTGAAAGGCTTTCTCACCTAAATGAATCAAAGAGTAAGAGCTATCCTAATGAACTAGGATGGATTGGTTGTCCAAGGGCACCTTTTCATGAGTAATGAAGTCAAAGTAAGAAATGACTATTCCGTGGAAATTTATGTTTAGCACCAAGTGGATATTGAAAGTGAGATGGAAGCTCTCCCATAGTAGAGGCCGGGTTTCCAAAGTGATCTCATGAGATGGAAGCTCCCCCATAGTAGAGGCCGGGTTTCTAGTAGCAATCTCCTTATACCATAAACTATGTGCCCCCATATGTTAATTAGCTAGTGGATCCACTTAAGCTAGATGTTCATGGTTCTACTTTAGGCAAGTATAACACCCCTTTTCGGTGTGGGAGACACCGGGGGATCATGTTATAGCTCACATGGTATCATGTCGGTTAAGGCTAGTAATAATGAACTAAGGTTACTTCAAGAAGTATCTCACATGAGTTCAAAGCTTTTAAAGATGAAGTTAGCTTGCATTAACCATGATTTTATGATTTATGTTTTATAAAGATTTTATATCATGTTTAGCTTGGTCAATTGCATGTCATGAAATGAAATGTTTCTTTTAGCATGTTTTCAATGTTTTATGCATGGCTATCATACTTGGTACATTTTTTTGAACTAACGCATACTCTTGCCTATATTTTCCCCAAATGTAGGGTCTGACAGACAGGTTTTCGAGTCTGATGGCTAGTTCTTGAGTTGATATATTTCCCGAGCTTTGGTGAGTTCTCATGCTTCGAGGACGGAGTTATTGTTTTAGTTTATTTCATGAATTTCTCTTTTGGACATGATGTATGGGCTAGACCCAATTTTATTCTATTGTACTAGATGGCTATGATGAGACAAGAGTTTAGACTTCCGCTTTTCGTTTTACTCAAAAAAATGTTTTTGACCTGGACTATTGTTTTACTCTATTTGTTCTATTTCTTATGTTATGAGAGCTAAGTGGCTTGTATGGAGTCCTTCGGGGTTCTATACGCCATGTTACATCTAGGAGGTACCCCTAGGTCGTGACACTGTACAATCAAAAATTCAGAATTCAAAGATAAATGAACATCAATCAATTTTAGTGTGAAACATAAAGCAGTGGTATATTACTTACTAACCTGCTTAAAATTAGAACTTTTAAAATTTATTAGATCAAGCTAGTTGAAATCATAAAGGTAGATAAATTAAAGTAAACATATTTTATGTCATAGACTATCTCCATGTAACGACTATTTATTTAACAAAGGCTTATTACTTGAGGAAGATAAAAGTAAAATACACTCAAATCAGTACATTACCGGCATACCCCAAATTTAATAATTTATATGATGTTAAATGGTACAACAATATAAAATATTCAAATCAATTTTTTTATGCTTATAATCAATGGAGTAATCAAATAAATTATAAAAAAACACTATTTTTAATACATATGATATCTTGAAGGTTTAAAAATCTTACCGAATAGAATATTATCATATGTATGCCAAGAAAGTTTCACATACCACAATAATCAATCTTTTCTAATAAGGCATAATAAGCACATGTTCTTACTCCCTCTGATGGCTATAAAAAGAGGAGTTCCCTACATTTTTAAACTATGAATTTTATAAGTTTTCAATTCTTCTTCTTCTTAAAACACTCAATTTAGTACATATTCTATATTTATTTATATTGTAATAATATAAAATATATTAAAAGAAGAAAACTTTTCACACTGAGTGATTGTGACTTTTCCAAAGGGTTGTGACTTTTCCAAAGAGTTGTGACTTTTCTGAAGAGTTGTTATTTTTCCAAAGGGTTGTTACTTTTACAAAGAGTTGTGACTTTTCTGAAGGATTGTGACTTTTCCAAAGAGTTGTGATTTCTCCGAAGGGTTGTGACTTTTCTTATAAGGCATAATAATCAATTGTTCATACTACCCTTTGTTGGCTATAAGTAGAGGGGTTCTCTCACATTTTTAAGTTATCTATTCGTCTTCTTCTTAACATCCAATTTAGTACATATTCTATATTTTCATATATTTTTAAGCAACTTTATGAACTATTCCTTTGATTCATTGATTATCTCAACGATGCTGGATAAGTAATCAATATCAAAAGTCTTAGCCCAAATCCTACAAAATATTCCATACCATATTTATTTATATTATATAATATATTAAAAGAAGACACCTTTTCACATTGAAGGATAAGTCTTTTCATTGTTAGTTTTTGTTAGCTACTAACTTTACTTACTTTTAGTTTATAATTAATATTTATTGTATTTTAATTATTTATTAAAATAAGTCATTAAATATATTTTTATTTGTCTTATATAGTTAATTAAACTTAATTAGGTATTAACACTGGTGTGTGACTGTAGATCGTTTTAATGGTAAAATAATGATAAAAAATTTAAAATTAAATTATTTCTCAGTAAAAAAACATCATCAATTTAAAAATGGTTATCACTTGAAAAAATCCAAAAATAAAAAACAAACCACCTATTAATTTTCTTTTTGATCTCACTTCAAATAACAATTAGGTAATCAAAAACCTTAAATGATTATTTTAATGGTTAAATTTTAAATATAAAAAGGAACACAGAAAAAATAATATTAATAACAACACCTCCAATAGTATAAAAGTGATCGATTTCATCAAAAATAATAATTAGAAATTCATATACGATTCTATTTTTTGGGTGGGTGGGGTGGGAGGGGGTGAGGGTGATTGGGGCTTCCATACACTTCTATGAATATTTTTTCTCTTTCTTTTCCTCCTACATTCCTAAAAAAGTCTAATGAGATACTGTAAAAACATCAACTAAATTTTAAAGAAAATAATAACTATGATATCTTCATTTTTCCTTCTCCTTATTCAACATTTACTCAATCTTTGTTAACACAAATTTTGTTAACAATAGCATCCCTTATTGTTTCTGTGTTCATTGAAGCCCTGTCATTCTCAAACTTTGATATATAATTTTTAACTTCTTTTCGTATCATATCTTGCAAAACTATAAAAAAATTTGGGCTCAACAACTGTTTCTCCATACTTGTAAGACCAAAATTGCCACTTTGAGTTATTGAAATTTAGGGCATAAAATTTGATGGACTGGGTTCAAATGCTGATACAGGTGCCAGTTGACCTATTTGCTAGATTCGATTCACCAGATTCAAATTCTTGGTAGATCTGACTCTGGATAAAAAGAGACTCAGATATGTTAATGGATCATGCATTACTGGTGAAACTGATGAAAGAGTCCAAATTTCACCTAATGAGGTACTAGACGGATAAAGACTCAATTGAGGTAACCTAGATAAACACGAATTGCTCATATTAGATCCACATGGACTCAGATATATTGATGGTTCAGGCGTTACAGCTAAAACTAATGAAAAAGGCAAAACTTCTAGTGGGGGTAATAGGCGGATAAAGACTCAACTGAGGGCACCTGGATAAACCCAAATTGCTTAAATCGAATCCTTGTGGACTCAGAGATATTAATGGATCGGGCTTTACCGGTGAAAATGCTGAAAGATGTAAAATTCGACCCGATGGGGCTTTGTGAGGATACAGATCCAACTGAGGGAATCTAGAAAAACCCAAATTGCTTAGATTGGATCTATATGGACAACCTGAATTTTCACCCCCGGGTTACTGAACGATTTCTTCAAAGGTGGTTGAGAATTTTTGAATGTCAAATTTTCAAACATTGAAGGGCACTTCCATTTAAGGATTGAATTCCAATGATCTTTATCGCATTATCAGTTCGACCTGGTAAAAAATGGGCTATGATAGCCTATAATTTACTAAATTAGGTATGACCTTTGATAATAGTATCATTTTCTTCAAGAGGAAAAGTTTGATGATCCACTTAAGGATTAAGCTAATAACACCACCGGAACCTACACGATTTTCCAGATCAACTAAAAATCAATTGGCCAATAAGAGACCACTTCTCTGCTCCATGTTCCTTTCATGCCCTGATCCTACACCCTGGACGTGGCCGGCACTCTAGAATCATTGCTGGCCCCAAGCAAACCCTTGTCCTGGCTCAACTCTCAGCGGAAGACTTACTCAACAACATAAGAACTCAAAAGTGAAACTTTACTCATTAGTCTTAAGATAAATAAACTCAGAAATGTATAACAACATTCAACTGGCCAAAGAAGGCAACTCAAGTCTCAAACATTAACAATGGAAATGAAAAAGACTCCTTAAAATACTATTGTCTATCTATGAAGCCTCTAATAACTATGATGGAAGTCGGGACAAGACCCACGACATCCTAACAAAAATGAAAGAGATATATGGAATCCTCCGGAAGCAAGGAGGCTCAACAAAGCTAACTCGAACTGCAAGTGGTATCAACGATGCACCTGTTGATGACCCTGATCTCCTGTATCTACATCATGAAATGATGCAGGCCAAATGACATTAGTACATTAAATGTATAATCATGTAAGGGGAACACTAAACATAACATAAAAGCTTGAACTTGGAAATAATGAAGCATACTCACCTCATCTCCACTCAACTCAACCTCTACTCATTAATACTCAACTCAATACAGTATAAAACAACAATAAGGATGCAGTTTATATAAAATATTTAAAAATAATAGATAACAACTCAATGTATTAAAAAATACAATAATAAATCTTTTACTCTAATTTTGGAGATTCTCTAACCGACAACCATCACTATGAGCTATGTGATGACATAACGTCTCGTCCACGCTGCCAGAACTGTCCTATACCTTGACGGAGTATAAGACATCCTCAACTAAGTGGATCCACTAAGCTATGCTAAAAAAGCAATAAGGAATCATCTAAAAAGTATGACCCTTTCTACCCACGTTGGCATATATGGTTTATGAGGACTTTGAGTTGTCTGAACTAGTCCCCATATCGGTGCTCAATACTACTCCCAATAATATAACTCATGCTCATATGTTTAAAAACATTTCCTCATCCTCAAACTTTGAGATTATTACTCAAAAGGTTCTGATAAAAGAGATTATACTCAAAACTCCTCATAAACTCATTTGGAAATCAAAGTTTCCTCTCATTTTAAATGTAAAAAAATTTACTCTTGGGAATACTTAGTTCCCATATATTCATTTTGAAAAAATGAAACTCAACTCTCCTCATCTCCATACTCAAGTCTTAAAATAAGTTTAAAAGTTTTGCATAAAGACATCTCAATTGACTCAAAGAATTTCCTCGAACTTTACTATTAACTCTATCTTGAATTTGAATAATGAATTCAAAAGTTATGACTTGGATATGCATGATCTATCAAGGATTAATGAAGATTTTAAGTGTGGATAACAAGTAGAAAACATAGGTACGATTCGAAGGAACTCACACGGAAAGAAGGTCAGAAGGGTAGGGGACCTGGCGATCCTGGCTCACTTAATGGCGCGCCGCGCCAGTCCCCAAAACTATAGACCAGTGTTTGGGGCGTACTGAGTGGCGCGCCGCGCCAGGCCCCAAACTACTGGGCAGTAGTTCTGGCACTATGGTGGCGCGCCGCCCCAAGTCGTTGACAAGAATTTGATGAAGTTTCTTGTTCAATCTCATTCCCTAACTCATCTAGAATCGAACGATTCCCTTCAAAATCTTTTGGATTCTTAAACCCAACATAATTAAAACTAAATCTACACCAAAACCCACCAAGAACCACACTAATTCGCAACTCTCACCTCAAGAACTCAATCAAGAACTTCATTATCAAAGAACGAAGCACAAAACCTCAAGAACTCAAATCATTCAACCTCAAGAATGAAATTACGGATCAAAATCATATGATTGGCGTGTGGGTGAACGAACCCAACACTATGAGAACTTACATACCTTGTAAGGATCAAATCCTTGGCGAAATTCCTCGAAGATCGCAACAATCTTGAACGAACGCTTGAACTTCTCCTTTTTTCTCCTCTCTAACTTTTCTCTAAATCCCTAAGCATATTTTAGAACTGTGAAAATGATATAAGTCAGTTTAGACCCCTAAAATATTACTAAAAGCGAGTTAGGCTAGTGGGGTAAGGAAAAGACCAAAATACTCCTCCTTAATTCGGATGAATTTCCTTAATCGGACAGGCTGAACTCAAACTGGCATATCTCCCTCTTCCAAACTCAAAATTTATCAAACTCGGTTGCGTTGGAAAGAGGACTCAACGATCTTTCATTTGATACCTTATGGGCCACCTAACACATAATGTACTAAAAGTAATGGTCGTTTGAAGTTTACCCAAAACTCACAATTTAAGGCTAACTTGCAAATTTCTCAATTTAGCTCTTTCCAATTTAGTTCTTGCTAAAATTATTTCTTTCTTAGGCTAGGATGTTACAATATCTCCCCCTTGGAAACATTCGTCCTCGAATGAGATCACTCTAAATAAAACTAAGGGTGACAACATCTAACACCCAGCTCAAACACCCAACATGCAATTTAACACAACATAGCATATCAAGTATTTTCCTCAACAAACTGGTTCCTCCATAAGACCTTGACTGATGCTACCTCCTTGTTTCTCAACTTGCGAACCTGACGATCAAGTATTTCAACGGGTATCTCCTCAGAAAATAGGTTGTCCTTAATACCAATATACCGTGGACCAAGCTTCCCCTTCTTGCCAAACCTCATAACACCATTCATGGGTGAAACCTTCAAATAAACCCAATCCTCCACCTCAAACTCCAAGTCTCTTCTCTAAACACCGGTATAGGATTTCTAACGACTTTGCGCTGTTTTCAACCTTTCTTGAATGACCTGCACTTTCTCCATAGCTTGATAAACCAAGTCTAGTCCTATCAACCCAGCTTCATCAAGTTCAAACCATCCAATAGGAGATCTACATCTTCTCCCATAAAGAGTCTCATAAGGAGCCATCTGGATGCTAGAGTGATAACTGTTGTTGTAAGAAAAGTCAATGTGAGGTAAATGATCATCCCAATTACCCTTGAAATCGATCACACAAGCCCTCAACATATCCTCTAACGTCTGAATCGTCCGCTCTGCTTGAACATCAGTCTGAGGATGGAAAGCAGTACTAAGGTTCACTTTCGAACCCAAACTTTTCTGGAAAGACTTCCAGAATTGTGCACCTCTATCTGAAATGATAGACACCGGAACTCCATGAAGTCTAACTACCTCTTGAATATATAGTCTGGCATAATCTTCTGCTAAATAAGTAGTCTTTACCGACAAAAAGTAGGCTGATTTAGTCATCCGATCTACAATCACCCAAATCGAATCATGATGCCTGCGAGATCGCGGCAAACCAGTAATGAAATCTATATTGATCATCTCCCACTTCCATTCCAGAAGATCTATGTTCTGAGCCATACCACTAGGCCTCTGGTGCTCTACCTTGACTTGTTATCAATTCGAGCACTTAGCAAAGAATTCTGCAATAAACCTCTTCATGCTACTCCACCAATATACTTTTCTCAAGTCACGATACATCTTTGTGGAACCAGGATGGATAGAGTATCAGGAGCTATGAGCTTCCTCCAGGATCCTCTCTTGGACTTCATCCATCTTTGATACACACAATCTACCTTGATACCTCAATACACCATCTCCCCCTTATTCAAAAGTCATCACTTTCTGCTTATAAACATTTGCCTTTAATTCAAGCAAAACAGGGTCTTGGTCTTGTTTCTCTTTCACTTCGGACAATAGTGATGATTCAGCCTCATTCATTACCACTACTCCTCCTTAATTGGAATCCATTAACGGGACTCCCAATCGTGCAAGTATGTGCACGTCTTTGGCTAATTCTTTCTTGCGTTCTTCAACATGGGAAGTACTAACCATAGACAACCTGCTCAAAGCATCAGAAACAACATTAGCCTTACCTGGGTGATAGAGAATACTCATATCATAATCCTTTAGTAAATCCAACCACCTCCTCTATCTGAGATTAAGCTCATTCTGATTAAATACATGCTGAAGACTCTTGTGATCGGTGGACACATCAACATGAACATCATAGAGATAGTGACACCACATTTTCAAAGCAAACACTATAGCAGCCAACTCTAGATCATGGGTTGGGTAATTCTTCTGGTGAATCTTACGATGTCTAGAGACATAAGCTATAACTTTGCCATTCTGCATCAATACACAACCCAGACCAACTCTGGATGCATCACAATACACAACAAAGCCTTGTGTACCCTTTGGTAGGGTTAACACTAGGGTAGTAGTCAATCGTGTTTTCAATTCCTGAAAGCTTTTCTCACAAGCTTTAGACCATCGACACTTCTCTATCTTCTGAGTCAACTTTGTCAAAGGGGATGAAATAGATGAAAACCTCAAGAAACTCCTAATATCAATTGGAGATTTAGGTCTGGGCCAGTTTTGCACTGCCTTAATCTTCTGAGTGTCGACTCGAATCCCTTCACCAGAAAGAATGTGGCCTAAGAACGCCACTAACTCAAGCCAAAACTTACACTTGGAAAATTTATCATACAACTCTTTATCTCTGAGAGTTTGAAGAACTACTCTGAGATGACTAGCATGATCCTCCTCATTCCTCGAATAAATAAGAATGTCATCAATGAATACGATAACAAACATATTAAGATAAGGCTTAAACACTCTGTTCATAAGATCCATGAACGCTGCAGGAGCATTAGTCAAACCAAAAGACATGACTAGAAACTCATAATGACCATAACGGGTCCTGAATGCAGTCTTCGGAATATCGCTCTCCCTTACTCTCAACTTATGATAGCCCGATTAGAGGTCTATCTTAGAAAAGCAAGTGGAACCCTGAAGTTGATCAAATAGATCATTAATTCTCGGAAGGGGATAATTGTTCTTTATAGTGACCTTGTTCAATTGGCGGTAATCAATACACATCCTAAGAGCACCATCTTTCTTTCTCACAAACAAGACCGGAGCACCCCAAGGTGAAACACTGGGTCGAATAAAACCTTTATCAAGAAGGTCTTTCAACTGCTTTTTTAACTCTTTCAACTCAGCAGAAGCCATTCTATATGGAGGAAAAGAAATAGGTCGAGTATCAGGAAGAATATCTATACCGAAGTAACAACTAGAACTGACAGAATAGGTGGTGTCTAAACACTAGAGTCATTAACTAGGACTAAGTGATAGATGCACCCCTTGGAAACTAACTTTTTTGCCTTAAGGTACGAAATAAAACGACCCTTAGCCACTGCTGAACTACTCCGCTACTCAATAACTGGCTCATTAGGAAATTGGAACTTAACTACTCGAGTTCTACAATCAACTGAGGCATAACAAGCATGAAGCCAGTCCATACCTAGAATAACATCAAAGTCCACCATATCTAACTCGACTAAGTCAGCCATGGTGTCCTTGTGATTGACAGAAATGGTACAATCACGATAAACTCTCTCAGCTAAAATAGACTCACTAACATGTGTGGAAATACTGAAGGGCTCAAGAAGTTGTTCGGGAAGAATATCGAACCTCATAGGAACATATAAAGTCACAAATGATAGAGTCGCACCTTGATCAAGCAATGCATATACATCAAAAGTAAAGACTTTGATCATACCAGTGACTATATTAGGTGAATTCTCTTTCTCTTGGCGACTGGTGATAGCATACATACGGTTTTCCCCTCCGCCTGTCTATGAAGTAGCTCCTCTAGGTGGAACTCTGTCTGGCGGAGCGACTGAAGAAGATTGGGCTCTATTACCCCCATTACCATTACACTTCCTGTTCTTAGGGCACTCTCTCAGGAAGTGGCCAATTTGACCACACTTAAAGAAACCAGTGGAGCCATCATGACACGCTCTTGGGTGGTTCCTACCTCACTTACCACATGCGTGAGTCCAATTACCTCCTAGTGCCACACTACCTTGAGATTATGCAGGTTTAGCTCTGAAGTTCTGAGAATTTTGATTCCTGAACTCACCTTTGTTCTTTAGTGCATGTGCACTAGCAGATGATGGAGCAGATCCATTGGGCTTTTGTTGAAAAGATGACCGGTTCGCATTGCCCTTCTGCTGCCCAGAATCATTACCTGATGTCTTGGCTTTCTTGTTACGGAACTCTTCTCTATCTCTCAACTTATCCTTCTCAACCTTTTACACATGGATAATAAGCCTTTCTATGTCCATGTCGCATATCAGCATAGCTGCCTTGCCCTTCTTACTTGACAAGCGAGACAACCCAGATACAAATAGACTCATCCTGCTCCTCATGTCAGCAACCATCTCCGGAGCATAGCGGGACAGTTGAGTGAACTTGAGTCTATACTCATGCACATTCATGGATTCCTGCTTCAAGTTAAGGAATTCTCTTACCTTTGCCTCCCTCAGCTCACGGGGAAAGAAAAGCCACAAGAAGGCCTCTTCGAACACAGCCCAGCTCACAATTGGTGCACCTTCAGCTCTATTATATTTCCATTGGTAGTACCAGAATCTAGCAACACCCTTCAGTTGGTATACAACTAACTCCACACGCTGAGCATCTGCAACATGCATCACCTCAAACACTTTCTGCAACTCTTTCACAAAGTTTTTCGGATCCTCAGTGACACTAGAACAGGTGAAGTCTGGAGGATTCATCCTCAAGAACTCACGGATCCTGGATGTATCAGCCACATCTTGTTGATTCCCTCTTTTATGCCCAATTTGGTTGGTCACAACTTGACTCAACATCCAGATAGCATCCCGAAACTCAACATTAGTGACCTCTCCTTGGGGTTTCACTTCTGGTGCATTGGGAACCCCTTGATCCTGGGGATCAACATTCCTCCTAGCAGGACGACCTCGAACAACTCTTCGTGGAGGCATGATCTGAAAGATACGCGCAAGCACGAATTAGAAAGAAAATTTATAGAGTTGAACTTTATCGCACGAAAGAGTATGAAAGAAGTGAGATAGTTTCTAAATGTCGCAACCTTCGAATTATAGATATGGCGCGCTTCACACTGATAACTAGGACTCTACAGACACGGCTTCATACACACCCTAGGACTCATGAACTCTTTGCTCTGATACCAAGTTTGTCACGCTCCGAGCCTACACCCTGGACGTGGCTGGCACTCTAGAACCATTGCTGGCCCCAAGCGAACCCTTGGCCTGGCTCAACTCTCAGCAGAAGACTTACTCAACAACATAAGAACTCAAAAGTGAAACTTTACTCATTAGTCTTAAGATAAATAAACTCAGAAATGTATAAGAACATTCAACTAGCAAAAGAAGTTAACTCAAGTCTCAAACATTAACAATGGAAATGAAAAAGACCTCTCAAAACACTATTGTATATCTATGAAGCCTCTAATAACTATGATGGAAGTCGGGACAAGACCTACGACATCCGAACAAAACTGAAAGAGATATATGGAGTCCTCCGGAAGCAAGGAGGCTCACCAAAGCTAACTCGAACTGCAAGTGGTATCAACGAAGCACCTATTGATGGCCCTGATCTCCTATATCTGCATCATGAAATGATGCAGGCCAAATGGCATCAGTACATTGAATGTACGATCATGTAAGGGAAACATTGAACATAACAAAAAAGCTTGAACCGGGAAAGAATGAAACATACTCACCTCATCTCTAGTCAACTCAACCTCAACCCATGGATACTCAACTCAATACAGTATAAAACAACAATAAGGATGCAGTTTATATAAAGCGTTTAAAAACAGTAGATAACAACTCAATGTATTTAAAAATACAATAATAATTCTTTTACTCTTATTTGGAAGATTCTCTAACCGACAACCATCACTATGAGCTATGTGATGATACATCGTCTTGCCCACGCTGCCAGAACTGTAATATACCTTGCCGGAGTATAAGACATCCTCAACTAAGTGGATACACTAAGTTATGCTAAAAAAGCAATAAGGAATCATCTAAAAAGTATGACCCTTTCTACCCATGTTGGCATACATGATTTATGAGGACTTTGAGTTGTCTAAACTCTTCCCCATATCGGTGCTCAATACTACTCCCAATAATATAACTCATGCCCATATGTTTAAAAATATTTCCTCATCCTCAAACTTTGATATTATTACTCAAAAGGTTCACATAAAATAGATTATACTCAAAACTCCTCATAAACTCATTTGGAAATCAAAGTTTCTTCTCATTTTAAATGTAAAAATATTTACTCTTGGGAATACTTAGTTTCCATATATTCATTTTGAAAAAATGAAACTCAACTCTCCTCATCCTCATACTAAAGTACTCAAGTCATAAAACAAGTTTAAATTTTTTGCAAAAAGACTTCTCGATTGACTCAAAGAACTTC
Source organism: Solanum etuberosum (assembly GCA_029582245.1). Taxonomy (NCBI): domain Eukaryota; kingdom Viridiplantae; phylum Streptophyta; class Magnoliopsida; order Solanales; family Solanaceae; genus Solanum; species Solanum etuberosum. The sequence continues at coordinate 35,054 of JAJONR010002210.1, read as the reverse complement.
CTCGAACTTAACTTTTAACTCTATCTTGAATTTGAATTATGAATTCAAGAGTTATGACTTGGATATGCATGATCTATCAAGGATTAATGAAGATTTTAAGTGTGGATATCAAGTAGAAAACATAGGTACGATTTGAGGGAACTTACACGGAAAGAAGGTCGGAAGGGTAGGGGACCTGGCGACCCTGGCGCATTGAGTGGCACGGGGTGCCAGCCCCAAAACTACAGACCAGTGTTTGGGGTGCACTGAGTGGCGCACTGCGCCAGGCCCCAAACTACAGGGCAATAGTTCTGGCGCTATGGTGGCGTGCCGCCTCAAGCCCCTACCCATAATTTGATGAATTTTCTTGTTCAATCTCATGCCCTAACTCATCTAGAATCGAATGATTCCCTTCAAACTCTTTTAGATTATTAAACCCAACATAATTATAATGAAATCTTCACCAAAACCCACCAAGAACAACACTCATTCGTAAATCTAACCTCAAGAACTCAATCAAGAACTTCATTATCAAAGAACGAAGCACAAAACCTCAAGAACTCAAATCATTCAACCTCAAGAATGAAATTACGGATCAAAATTATAATATTGGCGTGTGGGTAAATGAACCCAATACTATGAGAACTTACATACCTCCTAAGGATCAAATCCTTGGCAAAATTCCTCGAAGATTGCAAGAATCTTGAACAAACGCTTGAACTTCTCCCTTTTTCTCCTCTTGAACTTCTCTCTAAAATCCTAAGCATATTTTAGAATTATGAAAACTGATTTAAGTCAGTTTAGACCCCTAAAATATTACTAAAAGTGATTTAGGCTAGTTGGGTAAAGAAAAGACCAAAATACCCCTCCTTTATTCGGATGAATTTCCTTAATCGGACAGGCTGAACTCAAATAGGCATATCTCCCTCATCCGAACTTGAAATTTAGCAAACTCCGTGGCGTTGGAAAGAGGAATAAATGATATTTCATTTGATACCTTATGGTCCACCTAAATCATAGAGTACTGAAAGTAATGCTCGTTTGAAATTGACCTAAAACTCATAATTTAAGGCTAACTTGCAAAACTCTCAATTTAGCTCTTTCCAATTTAGTTCTTTCTAAGACCGAGGTGTTACAATATCTCCCCCTTGGGAACATTCATCCTCGAATGAGATCACTCTAAATAGAACCAAGGGTGACAACATCTAACACCCAGCTCAAACACCCAACATGTAATTTAACACAACATAGCATATCAATTTAAAGAGTGCTTTACAAAAAGTCATTACCTTGGTCTGGAATTTCTCCGGAAGTAAAGAGATGTAGGTATCTCTTCTTTATATCCTCCTCAGCCTCCCAAGAAGATTCCTCAACAAACTGGTTCCTCCATAAGACCTTGATTGATGCTACCTCCTTGGTTCTCAACTTGCGAACCTGACAATCAAGTATTTCAAAGAATATCTCCTCATAAGATAGGTTGTCATTAATACCAATATATCGGGGACTAATCTTCCCCTTATTGCCGAACCTCATAACACCCTTCATGGGTGAAACCTTCAAATAAACCCAATCTTCCACCTCAAACTACAAGTCTCTTCTCCTAACATCGGTATAGGATTTCTGACGACTTTGCGTGGTTTTCAACCTTTCTTGAATGACCTTCACTTTCTCCATAACTTGATGAACCAAGTCTGGTCCTATCAACCCAGCTTCACCAATTTCAAAATATCCAATAGGAGATCTAAATCTTCTCGCATAAAGAGCCTCATAAGTAGCCATCTGGATGCTAGAGTGATAATTGTTGTTGTAAGCAAACTCAATGAGAGGTAAATGATCATCCCAATTACCCTAGAAATCGATCACACAAGCCCTCAACATATCCTCTAATGTCTGAATCGTGCGCTCTGCTTGACCATCAATCTGAGGATGGAAAGCAGTACTAAGGTTCACCTTCGAACCCAAACCATTCTGGAAATAATTCCAGAATTGTGCGGTGAATTGCATACCTCTATCTTAATTGATGGACACCAGAACTCCATGAAGTCTGACTACCTCTTGAATATATAGTCTGTCATAATCTTCTGTTGAATAGGTAGTCTTTACCGGCAAAAAGTGGCTTATTTAGTCATCCGATCTACAATCACTCAAATCAAATCATGTTGCCTGCAAGATCGTGGAAAACCAGTAATGAAATCCATATTGATCATCTCCCACTTTCATTCCGGAAGATATATGTTTTGAGACATACCACCGGGCCTCTGGTGCTTTACCTTGACTTGTTGGCAATTCGAGCACTTAGCAACGAATTTTGCAATACACCTCTTCATGCTAATCCACCAATATACTTCTCTCTAGTCACGATACATCGTTGTGGAACCAGGATGGATAAAGTAAATGGAACTATGAGCTTCCTCCATGATGTTCTCTTGGAGTTCATCCACCTTTGGTACACACAATCTACCTTGATACCTCAATACACCATCTCCCCCTTGTTCAAAAGCCATCACTTTCTACTTATGAACATTTGCCTTCAATTCAAGCAAAACAGGGTCTTGGTCATGTTTCTCTTTCACTTCAGACACTAGTGATGATTCAGCCCCATTCATCACCACTACTCTTCCTTCATTGGAAGCCATTAACTGGACTCCCAATCTTGCAAGTTTGTGCACGTTTTTGGGTAACTCTTTCTTGCCTTCTTCAACATGGGAAGTACTACCCATAGACAACCTGCTCAAAGCATCAGCAACAACATTAGCCTTACCTGGATGATAGAGAATACTCATGTCATAATCCTTGAGTAACTCCAACCACCTCCTCTATCTGAGATTAAGCTATTTCTGACTGAATACATACTAAGACTCTTGTGATCGGAGAACACATCAACATGAACACCATAGAGATAGTGACGCCATATTTTTAAAGAAAACACTACAGCAGCCAACTTTAGATCATGGGTTAAGTAATTCTTCTCGTGAATCTTAATCTGTCTAGAGGCATAAGCTATAACTTTACCATGCTGCATCAATACACAACCCATACCAACTCTGGATGCATTACAATACACAACAAAGCCTTGTGTACCTTTCGGTAGGTTCAACACTCGGGTAGTAGTCAACCGTGTTTTCAATTCCTGAAAGCTTTTCTCACAAGCTTCAGACCATCAAAACATCATTGTCTTCTGAGTCAACTTTGTCAAAGGGGATGAAATAGATGAAAACCCCTCGACAAACCTTCTATAATAACCATCCAACCGCAAGAAACTCCTAATATTAGTTGGAGATGTGGGTCTGGGCCAGTTTTGCACTGCCTCAATCTTCTGAGTGTCGACTCGAATCCCTTCACCAGAAATAATGTGGCCTAAGAACGCCACTGACTCAAGCCAAAACCCACTTGGAAAATTTGGCATACAACTCTCTATCTCTGAGAGTTTGAAGAACTACTCTGAGATGACTAGCATGATCCTCCTCATTCCTCGAATAAATTAGAATGTCATCAATGAATACAATAACAAACATATCAAGATAAGGACTAAACACTCTGTTCATAATATCCATGAATGCTACAGGAGCATTAGTCAAACCAAAAGACATGACTAGAAACTCATAATGACCATAACGGGTCCTGAATGCAGTCTTCGGAATATCGCTTTCCCTTACTCTCAACTGATGGTATCCCGATCTGAGATCTATCTTAGAAAATCAAGTGGCACCATGAAGTTCATCAAATAGATCATCAATTCTCGAAAGGGGATACTTGTTCTTTATAATGACCTTGTTCAATTGGCGGTAATCAATACACATCCTAAGACAACCATCTTTCTTCCTCATAAACATGATCGAAGCGCCCCAAGGTAATACACTGGGTCAAATAAAACCTTTATCAAGAAGGTCTTTCAACTATTCTTTTAACTCTTTCAACGCAGCAAGAGCCATTCTATATGGAGGAATAAAAATAGATCGAGTATCATGAACAATATCTATACCGAAGTCTATTTCTCTCTCAAGAGGGACTCCAGACTGATCATCTGGAAAGGCCTATGGAAACTCACTCACAACTGGAACTGACAGAATAGGTGGTGTCTCAACACTAGAGTCATTAATTCGGACTAAGTGATAGATGCACCCCTTGGAAACTAACTTTCTAGCCATAAGGTACGAAATAAAATGACCCTTAGGCACTGCTGAGCTACTCCTCCACTCAATAATTGGCTCATTAGGAAACTGGAACTTAACTACTCGAGTTCTACAATCAACTGAGGCATAACAAGCATGAAGATAGTCCATACCTAGAATAACATCAAAGTCCACCATATCTAACTCGACTAAGTCAGCCATGGTGTCCTTGTGATTGACAGAAATAGTACAATCATGATAAACTCTCTTATCTAAAATAGATTAACCAACAGGGGTGGAAACACTGAAGGGCTCAAGAAGTTGTTCGGGAAGAATATTGAACCTCATAGCAACATATGGAGTCACAAATGATAGACTCGTACCTGGATCAAGCAATGCATATACATCAAAAGTAAAGACTTTGATCATACTAGTGACTACATCAGGTGAATTATCTTGCTCTTGGTGACTGGTGATAGCATACAGAAGGTTTGCCCCTCCGTCTGTCCCTGAAGTAGATCCTCTAGGTGCAGCTCTGTCTGGCGGAGCGACTAAAGAAGAAGAGGATCTATTGCCCCCATTACCAGCACCCTGCCTGTTCTTAGGGCACTCTCTCATGAAGTGACCATTTTGACCACACTTGAAGCAACCAGTAGACCCATCACGACACGCTCCTGGGTGGTTCCTACCACACGTAGCACATGCCGGAGTCCAGTAACCTCCTTGTGCCACACTACCTTGAGATTGTGTAGGTCTAGCTCTGAAGTTCTGAGAATTCTGATTCTTGAACTCACCTATGTTCTTTGGTGCATGTGCAATAGCATATGATGGAGCAGGTCCATTTGGCTTTTGCTGAAAAGATGACCGGTTCGCATTGCCTTTCTGCTACCCGGACTCATTACCTGATGTCTTGGCTTTCTTGTTCTGGAACTCTTCTCTATCTCTCAGCTTATCCTCCTCAACCTGTTGCACATGGATTATAAGCCTTGCTATGTCCATGTCTCTTATCAGCATAGCTGTCTTGCCCTCCTTACTTGACAAGCGAGACAACCTAGATACAAATAGACTCATCCTGCTCCTCATGTCAGTAACCATCTCCGGAGTATAGTGGGACAGTTGAGTGAACTTATGGCTATACTCATGCACACTCATGGATTCCTACTTCAAATTAAGGAATTATCTTACCTACGCCTCCCTCAGCTCACGGGGAAAGAAACGCCCCAAGAAGGACTCTTCGAACACAGCCCACCTCACAATTGGTGCACCTTCAGCTCTACTCTTTTTCCATTGGTCGTACCAGACTCTAGAAACACCCTTCAGTTGGTATGCAGCTAACTACAAACGCTCAACATCTGCAACATGCATCACCTCTCCTTGGGGTTGCACTTCTGGTGCATTGGGAACCCCTAGATCCTGGGGATCAACATTTCTCCTAGCAGGACAACCTCAGACAGCTCTTCGTGGAGGCATGATCTGAAAGATACGCGCAAGCATGAATTAGAAAGAAACTTTATAGAGTTGAACTCTACCGCATGAAAGAGTAAGAAAGAAGTGAGATTATTTCTAAATGTCGCATCCTCCTAATTATCGATGTGACGCACTTCACACCGATAACGAGGACTATACAGACACGACTTCATAGACACCCTAGGACTCTTGAACTCTAGGCTCTTTTACCAAGTTTGTCATGCCCCGAGCCTACACCCTGGACGTGGCCGGCACTTGAGAACCATTGTTGGCCCCAAGCGAACCCTTGACCTGGCTCAACTCTCAGCGGAAGATTTAATCAACAACATAAGAACTTAAAAGTGAAGCTTTACTCATTAGTCTTAAGATAAATAAACTCAAAAATGTATAAGAACATTCAACTGGCCAAAGAAGGCAACTCAAGTCTCAAACATTAACAATGGAAATGAAAAAGACTCCTAAAAAAACTATTGTCTATCTATGAAGCCTCTAATAACTGTGATGGAAGTCAGGACAAGATCCACGACATCCTAACAAAATTAAAAGAGATAAATGGAATCCTATGGAAGCAAAGAGCACACCAAAGCTAACTCAAACTGCAAGTGGTATCAACAAAGCATCTGTTGATTACCCTGATCTCTTGTATCTGCATCATAAAACGATACAGGACAAATGGCATCAGTACATTGAATGTACGAGCAAGTAAGGGGAACACTGAACATAACATAAAAGCTTGAACTTGGAAAGAATGAAACATACTCACCTCATCTCCACTCAACTCAACCTCAACTCATGGATACTCAACTCAATACAGTATAAAACAACAATAAGGATGCAGTTTATATAAAGCATTTAAAAACAGTAGATAACAACTCAGTGTATTTAAAAATACAATAATTTTTTTACTCTTATTTGGGAGATTCTCTAACCGACAACCATCACTATGAGCTATGTAATGATACAACGTCTCGCCCACGCTGCTAGAACTATCATATACCTTGCCAGAGTATAAGACATCCTCAACTAAGTGGATCCACTAAGTTGTGCTAAAAAACAATAAGGAATCATCTAAAAAGTATGATCCTTTCTACCCACGTTGGCATACATGGTTTATGAGGACTTTGAGTTGTCTGAACTCGTCCCCATATCGGTACTCAATACTACTCCCAATAATATAACTCATGCTCATATGTTTAAAACATTTTCTCATCCTCAAACTTTGAGATTATTACTCAAAAGGTTCTCATAAAATTGATTATACTCAAAACTCCTCATAAACTCATTTGGAAATTAAGGTTTCCTCTCATTTTAAATGTAAAAGTATTTACTCTTGGGAATACTTAGTTCCCATATATTCATTTTGAAAAAATGAAAGTCAAATCTCCTCATCCTCATACTCAAGTACTAAGTCTTAAAACAAGTTTAAAAGTTTTGCAAAAGGACTTCTCAATTGACTCAAAGAACTTCCTCGAACTTTACTCTTAACTCTATCTTGAATTTGAATTACGAATTCAAGAGTTATGACTTGGATATGCATGATCTATCAAGGATTAATGAAGATTTTAAGTGTGGATATCAAGTAGAAAACATAGGTACGATTCGAGGGAACTCTCACGGAAAGAAGGTAGGAAGGGTAGGGGACCTGGCGACCCTGGCGCACTGAGAAGCGGGGCGTCAGCCCCAAAATTACGGACCAGTGTTTAGGGTGCACTGAGTGGCGCGCGGCGCCAGGCCCCAAACTACTGGGCAGTAGTTCTGGCGCTATGGTGGTGCGCCACCCCAAGCCCCTTCCCAGAATTTGACGAATTTTCTTGTTCAATCTCATGCCCTAACTCATCTAGAATTGAACGATTTCCTTCAAACTCTTTTGGATTCTTAAATCCAATATAATTACAATGAAATCTACACCAAACCCAGCAAGAACTACACGCATTCACAACTCTCACCTCAAGAACTCAATCAAGAACTTCATTATCAAAGAACGAAGCACAAAACCTCAAGAAGTCAAATTATTCAACCTCAAGAACGAAATTATGGATCAAAATCACATGATTGGTGTGTGGGTGAACGAACGCAACACTATGAGAACTTGCATACCTCGTAAGGATCAAATCCTTCCCAAAATTCCTCGAAGATCGCAAGAATCGTAAACGAACGCTTGAAATTCTCCCTTTTTCTCCTCTTGAACTTCTCTCTAAAACTCTAAGCGTATTTTAGAATTGTGAAAACTGATCTAAGTCAGTTTAGACCCCTAAAATATTACTAAAAGCGAGTTAGGCTAGTGGGGTAAGGAAAAGACCAAAATACCCCTCCTTAATTCGGATGAATTTCCTTAATCGGACAGGCTGAACTCAAATGAGCATATCTCTCTCATTCGAACTCAAAATTTAGCTAACTTGGTGGCGTTCGAAAGAGGACTCAACGATCTTTCATTTGATACCTTATAGGCCACCTAACTCATATTGTACTAAAAGTTATGGTCGTTTGAAGTTGACCCAAAACTCACAATTTAAGGCTAACTTGCAAAATTTTCAATTTAGCTCTTTCCAATTTAGTTCTTGCTAAAATTAGTTCTTTCTAAGACCGAGGTGTTACAGTTCCTCTACTAGCTTTTGCAATAGCTCATCCTTTTAAGGATTTCATCAGCGCTTGATCATACTCGTTTTCTTTATTGTTTCCATTGAACAAAACCAATCGAGTTTATGAGATATTAGAAATGGGAGAATGGGGTCATGTGTTTACTTGATAAAGACTTATAGGGAGATAGGGATGTATATAATTGGGGTGGGGATAGAAAGGATAAGAGTGACCAAGTTAATAGGCAGTTATTAATTCTAGTGTATCATATTGCTAAATCTCAGGAATTAATTAGTTTTTTTCTTTAAGCAATGTTTGGTGGTTTGGACTAGAGGGGATAGGATCGTAGTAATATTGATGTTTGACTAGCAGTTATTTTAGAAAAAAATACATAATAACATTCAAACTACCATTGAAAATATTTTAAGTGTATTCTCATCAAACTAATGAATATAAGATATGTACTTTTATTATTTACTTATAATTGATCAACTATATTCTAAACTTAATATATTATTTCACATGACAAATGATTTATGTGAAAATTTCAAATAATCAACTAAAAAAATTGTATAAATTTGAGAAAGGAAGAGAAATATATTGTTAAGGAAGAGGATATAGGATAAACTTTTGACTAGTTGGCCTGGTTGGAGAACATAAAGTATGTGGGAAAATGGAAGTTATTATATGTCACAATCCGATCACTCAGGTCATGATGACACCTACTACACCATGCCAGTAGGTAAGTCTAACCCTTATCCCGGAGCCATAAGCAACGGACTACCAAGTGGAAGTCAACAACAAGAAGCATAAATCTTATAACAAAGCGAAGAAAAGGTAGTCAATAGAAATGCAACACAAAGAACCATCCCAAGACCTAGCATCAGTAATTAATCGAGCATCTAATCAAAATAAGAGTACAAGACTTTTATAAATATAAAGTAAGTACAAACTATCTCTGAATACAATATAAACACTAAGCCTAGCCAAAAATAGATGGAAATCGGTAACTCCGAATGGCAAGAGCTCACGCTAATCTCCAAACTCTAAGCTGCTCCGCACGAATCCAAATCAACGACGATAACTTAAACTATGATCTGTAGGGAGAGAAGTGTAGTATGAGTACCAAATATGGTACCCAGTAAGCAACCGACCGACTATGTTCAAAAGATAACACAAGCATAAACAACAAGTAATAAGGAATGCATAACACGTGTAACTAAACATGAGATACCTGATACAAGGGAAAAGAAGTCAAGTCAAGAACGTACCTGGAACGCAAGCCAATAACCTATTCGCAAGCAACTAAGATACCAAGTCAACTACCCAGGGTAAGGAGGACCCGCGACCAGTTCTAAAGTCAAAGTCTATCAGCTAACAATAAAACAATAACAGAGAACAAAATATAGTCAAACAATATCCTATCTAAACCCCCATAAGCCCGAAAGGTACAAACAACAAAGATAACTCAATCGGCCCCCATAAATTGGAGGGTACAATCAACAAACAAGTATACTAGTGATAAGCAATACATATGAATGCAAGGTGAGCAGCATGACCATCAGTGACTATCTGAAACCTTTTACCACAAGTACCCAATTTTGAAGCCGCCTAGCCAGTAATATTTTTATGGTATTAATACTTTTAAAATTTATAATCCTAAAAATACAGTAGTATTTATATGACTGTAAAAGTTTGTTATTGAAAAATTACTTTTAAAACCTATTATTTATATGACTGTAAAAGTTTGTTATTGAAAAGTTAATTTTAAAACCTATTCTTCTTTTTTAGGAACGAACTATAGAGAAAATCACACCAAAGAAATTAGGACATAGGGAATATATAGAGTAACAAGTTATTTTTGGAGAAACTGTAGTATAATCTGTGGACTTGTTTGGACATAGATATTGTCAAAAATATTTGAGAAAAAACTTGACAAATATTGTTTGGCCGTATACTTTGTCATTATCTGAAGAATATTTTTGACAAGCAATCAAAATTCTCAAATACTAAAAAGGAAAAATTACATACCTAATGTATTTAAGACATTAACATACAATACATAAATATACTTCTTTTATTTACAAAACATAGTTTTAAGTTACAAAACATAACAATTTAAGTAATCACGATTTTGTCCTAAAAATATAAAAATTTGGGCTGATTTTTAGGGAGTGTGATTAATGGACTAATTTTTTATATTTGTTCCACTCATTCATTCATATATTTTTCCAAAGATAAAAAAAAATTGAATCTCTGTCTCTAATTGTTTCTCTCTCTTCAGTCATCTCTCTTAAAAAAAAATTCAACAATTTTATTTGGCCTCTCTCTTTAGAACTATTTTCACCATTTATTTGGCATCTCCCTTCACAATTCTTTTCACCATTGTTAATCCAACGTCGAAGATGAAGAAGATTGGAAGAGCTATTCAATATCGCTATTATAATGTGTAATAATTTTTAAATTGAGAAAACACTATTAACTTCATATTTGAATCTCGAGTTTAAAGTTTAGAGTTTCAATCGAATAGATTTGAGAAAATTATGGATAGATTGAAGTGTGATTTTTTCATTTCAATCTTGCCAATTCTCCACTAAGTTGCATGTAAAATATTGAGATGTTTGTATGATTTACGTATAAATTTTGTATATGTTAGCAATGAAAGTTTTACTTAATACTAACATGTATATTTAATGTGTAAGAAAACTGATTTATTTTCACTATGTATTATATGAAATGGATATATAATATGGTATATAAACTAGTTTACTTAATATGTATAGAAAATGGTGTACATGCAAGTATATAGTTGGTGTTCATCATCTGTTCTACCATAAGGATGACTTACACTAATAATTGTTCTATTGAACATCACAAACTATTCTTTGCACCAATGTTATTCATGAATAAACCAATATCTTATATAAAAAATATCACTTTGTATTTCATCATATGAAATACCAATCTTTATGAAATTATCAATTTATATGTACAGAAAATGATGTACATTGTGGTATATAGATGGTGTACATCATCTATTCCACCATAAGGATGACTTACATCAACAATTGTTTTATTGTATATCACAAACTATTCTCAGAACCAATATTATTAATGAATACATATCACGATCCAAAAACCTCGAGTAATGATGGAACCTACTAAATCCCACCAGTAGGTAAGCCAACTCTTAGCCTGAAATATAAGCAATGGGAAAAGGGAGCGTACGTACCAACAAGGATAAAATATAAGGTAATTACACACACTACGTACAAGGACAAAAGATCCATCCCAAAACCTGGTGGGAGTCGAAACAAAACTAATACAAAGATCAAATACAAGACTAGACATATACAGATATACAGACTATCTCAAAAAATAAAAGACTAGTCAAAATATATGATGAGTCAACTCTAGACGCCACTAAACTCACCCTTAGGGTGTGTTCGTATGAAAATGTTTTTCAATTTTCTCATGTTTGGTTGGCTTAAATGTGTTGGAAAATGTTTTCCGAATCAACTAATTTTCCAAAAATTTAAGGAAAATGTCTTCCCTTAAAAAATTAAGGAAAATATTTTCCAAAGCAGCCCTCACACCCCATCCCCCAACTAAACCGACAAATTAAAATTTTAAAAATTTGTTTTTCAAAAATACTTCAAATTTAAAAAATTTAGTTTGTTTTCTAAAAATATTTCAAATTTTAAAATTTTCATTTTTTTACTTCACCTCTACCCACCGACCAGCCCTCCAAAATTATTTTTAAAGAAAAACATTTTTTTGAAAAATATTTTAAATTCTAAAATTTTCATTTTTTTGACCCCGCCCCTTCACCGATCCTCCTTCCACACAACCCCCCCCCCCCCAAAAAAAAAAAATTAAAATTTGGTTTTGAAAAATATTTTAAATTTTAAAATTTTCATTTTTTTACCCCACCCTTACTCCGACCCCGCTAACCCCACCCCCAAAAAAAATAAAAAATATTTCAAATTATAAAATTTTAATTCTTTTTCCCCCACCCCTATCAGAAACCCCTACCTCCCCCACCCTCAACCCCCTCCCCCCCTCCCCAAAAAAAAATTAAAAGTTTGTTTTGAAAAAAGATTTTTGGGGTGTCGGTGTTGGGGTCAAGATCAGGTGTCGGGGGTCAGGTCCTGGGTTGAATGTAGAGGTCAGATTTATGATCGGTTGTCGGGGTCGTGTCTAGGTTTGAGTGCCAGGGTTGGGTCCCAGTTCAAATGTTGTGTCTTGATTCGGAAGTCGGGGCCAATTCCTAGGTCAAATCTCAGGGTTGGATTTCGAATCAGTCGTCGGGGTCAGGTCCTGAATTGATTATCGGGATTGATTTTCGAGTCAGAAACTATTTTCTTAAAAGACATTTTCTACTCTCTAGCAAAAAATAAAAGATATTTTTTGGAAAATATTTTTTCATTCACCAACCAAACACTAAAAAGTATTTTTCGGAAAATATTTTCTGCTCATTAAACTAAATATGAGAAAATAAGTTAGAAATCAACTTGTTTTCCAAGAAAATATTTTCTAGGAAAAAATTTTCCTTCATACCAAACACACCCTTAGTCTCCAAATATCAATTGCACCCGCACGAGAGTCAATACGGTCGACTAGAACTTGGATCTGCATTAGGTAAAAGAGATACAAAGTGCAGTATGAGTATCAAAATAACGGGTATCCAGTAGGCATCATAAGCCGACCTAACTCGAAATTACAAAAGCGTAATCAAATGCAAGTAAGTAAGGCAGTATAAGGGCACACTAACCGTAAAGTAAATCATAAATCACATACAGAAAATCTAAAAAGAATACCAAGGTAATTCAAGCAAACCAAAATCTAATTGGACCTTAATAATCCCAAAATGTGCATAGAAGAGGCAAGATAGAGGAAGTAAGCACGACCGGACCACATAAGCTCGATGAGTACACACAAGAACTAACACTGACAATGAACAACACCAAGAAAAACCATGAAGCACCAATCAGAACTCAAACATGGACTGTCTTAAATTCTGACATAGGTATAGTCACAAAGAAGGTATAGCTCATCCTGGAATCTTACATCAGGATAGCTATAATGAAATTTACCCTCCCTTGGAATTTTATGTCGGGATAGACATACTACATAGCATCTCTCGAAATCTTACATCGGGATATCTAAAACAAGATCTAGAATCACCCAGAATATTACATCGGGTCAGCCATAGAGAAACCTAGCTTCTCCTAGAATTTTTAATCGGGATGCTGCAACAAGACCCGATTCTTTCCAAAATCTTACATTGGGATGACCCAATCACACGAAGAGAAACCAAAAATCTAGTACAATACTAGGGACCTAATACACTACAATTTTCCAAAAGTCGATACTAAAGAGGTTTCCAAAGGTCACTCTAACCCTAGTTTGATCCAAGACAAGCCTAAGCCATACGAGCCACTAAGTCTAAAGCCTAAGGCATACACTGATCAACCCTAGGCTAAGGCAATAACTAAGCAATAACAATCCATACATAAACCATGGAAACGAGAACATGAATATAGATAAGAGCAAGTAGCATATTTTTTAGAATAATTGAAATAAGGCTAAACGAATACTATAAGGGTATCAAAAATCATCATACTAGAAACCAACCCAAATACTAGCATAATATCATTCTAAAACAACCAACGAGCCAAGTCTAAGATTAGTAAGTCGTAGCATTGATCACACATGCTATGAATATACTAAAATGTGGCATTTCCTTTCTCAACAGCCTCCGAACGATTCAATGCTATCAAATTAGTGATCTACACATCAACACGAGCGAATCAATACCCATAATGCAATAAAGAACTTCGAACCCAATGTCAGGTCAATAATGGGCCCATGGTACCCACGCGTGGAATCACCAAATTGACCCTGCCAATATGTCCTATATAGCTTAAGAAACTTCTGCAAAAAAGTTAGGCACATTCTGAGATCGAACAAAGCACAAAACAACTCGAGACCATACTTGCTCAAAAACACCCAATTAAAAAATGAAAAGAGGAAATCGACAAAAACTTACAAGATAAAACACGATATACTCAACTCTTACCACGTCCCCAAAAAATTTTGAGTGTTTTCCCCTTCAAACCAAGCTTAAACTAGCTTTAATGGAGTGAAAACTTGAGATAAATAACCTAGAAGTTCGTTGAACCAACAATTTATAGGGGTGGGCACTAAAATACCCATAAGTCACTGAAATAAGTCATTAAAATAATCGTCCTGGTGTGAACCAAGGACCCCCGACTGACGGACCGTCGACTGACCTACGGCTCGTCCTGGTCAGTCGTGGTTCGGTGGTCAGAGACTTGAATCTTTGCCTTTTGACCTACGGCCGCTGGACAACGGGGAGTGGACCCACCTACGGTCTGTAGGTCCCACCGTGGTCCATGCCTGGACAACTTTTGGTGGCCCTCTCCACGACCCCACCTACGGCTCATGGTTTGACCCATGGCCCGTGGTTCGGCCCTTGTGGATGGAACCTATAAGTCCTGAAAAGCTGCTATATTCCCTCTTTCAAATTCGGGGTGTTACATTATCTCCCCCTTGGGATCATTCGTCCGCGAATGAGATTCTAAGCACATTTCTAAACGAAATGACTCAAGACTAGCAGTCCATCGTGCATGCAACTCACTAAATGCACACAATTAAGGAGGAAACATCAACTCCAAGCCAAACATACTCAATGCACCATAAGGAAGTAGGAACTATATCTAACAACCCATTATGCATGAAATTTTCAGATTTCTTACATTTAAGGAGGAACTATCATCTCCAAACTTAAAAGCATGCTCAACACAATCTCATGGAGCCTAAATGCAATCAATACTCAAGGAGGAAATCTCCACTCCAACTCAAGGTATGTTGAACAACTCATCTCATGAAGTCTATAGGCAACTCATACTCAATGCACAACAACATGAGGAAAAATAATTCTCATAAGCCATTTCTTTCAAAACTTAAGCTTCATGAACATGCATAACATAAGGAAATTATGGAAACACATAAAATACACATGACTTCTATTCATAGAGAAATAAAGAAGAAATTCATTACCTCAAGCTAGAGTAGGAGTAGAAGGAAAAAGATGAGGATATCGGGACTTCATATCGGCCTCGGCCTCCCAAGTAGCGCCCTGAACTAGATGGTTTCTCCATAACACCTTCATGGAAGCAACCTCTTTGTTCCTTAATTTCTTAACTTGCCGGTCCAAAATCTCAACCAGAACTTCCTCATATGAAAGGCTCTCATCAACTCTCAATCCTTCTAGGGAAACTATGGATGTCGGATCTCCAACACACTTTTTAAGCATAGAGACATGGAAAACGGGATGCACGGTTGCCAACTCATTTGGCAAACCCAACTCATAAGCAACCTTACCAACACGCCTCAAAATCTCATATGGGCCTACAAAATGGGGACTAAGCTTCCCTTTATTGCCAAACCTCATTACACCCTTCATGGGTGAGATTTTCAAGTAAACCCAATCATGCACTTCAAATTCAAGATCCCTCCTTCTAACATCGGCATAAGACTTTTGTCGACTTTGGGCGGTTCTCAACCTCTCTCTAATGAGTCAAACTTTCTCAATAGCCTCATGAACTAGCTCAGGTACGATCAAGGAAAATTCACCCATATCAAACCACCCTATAGGAGATCTACACTTCCTACCATAAATAGCTTCAAAAGGGGTCATACCAATACTAGAATGGTAGCTATTATTATAAGCGAACTCTATCAATGGCAAGTGATCATCCCAACTTCCCTTAAAGTAGATGACACATGCCCTCAACATATCCTCTAAAGTTTGGGTAGTTCATTCCGCTTGCCCATCGGTTTGTGGGTGAAAAATCATGCTAAGCTTCACCTTCGTGCCAAGACCCTTTTGGAACGACTTCCAAAACTGTGAAGTAAACTGAGTACCTCTATCAGAAATTATGGACAATGGCACACCATGCAACCTTACAATTTCCTCAAATATAGCTTGGCATAGTCCTCCGCCGAATAAGAAACCCTGACGGGAAGGAAATGAGCCGCTTTCATCATCCGATCCACTATCACCCAAATAGAGTCGTGTTGTCGCCGGGTGCGAGGCAAACCAACAATAAAGTCCATATTCAAGTCTTCCCACTTCCAAGTAGGGATGCTAATATCTTGAGACAAACCTCCCGGTTTCTGATGCTCAACCTTAACTTGTTGGCAATTTGGACATTTAGCCACAAATCCCGCAATATCTTTCTTCATCCCATTCCACCAATAGACTTCCCGTAAATCACGGTACATCTTGGTGGCTCCCGGGTGAATGGAATACCGCGAGCTATGGGCATCAGGCAAGATTTGTTCCCTCAAATCATCTATATTTGGAACACATAAACATTCTTGGTATCTAAGTACCCCATCTCCCCCTTGGGAGAAATCCTCAACGGATTTCTTAAGTACCGTCTCTTTCAATTCTACCAAAATTGTATCAAGACCTTGTTTAGCTTTCACCTCGGCTACAAAAGATGATTCGAAACCATTGTGAACCATAATACCACCCTTGGTGGAGTCCACTAGTTGAACACCTAATCGAGCCAATCTATGCACATCTCGAACCAACTCTTTCTTTTCCTTATAAATATGAGCCACACTACCCATAGATAACCGACTAAGAGAATCTGCCACCACATTAGCTTTGTCGGGGTAATAAAAAACACTCATGTCATAATCTTTCAATAACTCAAGCCACCTTCTTTGGCGAAGATTCAAATCTTTTTGATTAAACACATATTGCAAGCTTTTGTGGTCGGTAAACACATCAACATGAACTCCATACAAATAGTGCCTCAAAATCTTTAGAGGAAATACGACCGCCGCTAACTCAAGGTCGTGAGTAGGATAATTCTTCTCATGGACTTTAAGTTTCCTTGAGGCATAGGCAATAACTTTCCCATTTTGCATTAGAACACACCCTAGCCCAATTCTCGAAGCATCACAATAGACCACAAAACCATCCGTCCCTTTCGGTAAGGTCAACACCGGAGCGGAAGTAAGTCTATCTTTCAAATCTTGGAAACTTTTCTCACACGCTTCCGACCATATGAACTTGGCCTTAGTTTGAGTTAAGGCCGTCAAAGGAGAGGAAATGGAGGAAAACCCCTCAACAAATCTTCTATAATAACCGACCAAACCCAAAAAACTTCTAATATCTGAAGGAGTTAGAGTTCTAGGAGAACTCTTGTCCGCATCCAACTTCTTAGGATCTACCTCAATACCCTTGCTTGACACAATATGACCAAGGAAAGCTACAGACCTCAACAAAAATTCACATTTGCTAAATTTTGCAAAAAGTTATTGGTCTTTGAGGATTTGCAATACGATCCTCAAATGATCAATATGCTCATTCTCACTTCTTGAATATATCAAAATATCATCGACAAACACAATCACAAAGATGTCTAGGTATTGCCTAAACACTCTATTCATCAAGTCCATAAACGTCTCTGAAGCATTAGTCAAACCAAAGGACATCAAATAAGTCATCTATCCTTGGGAGAGGATACTTGTTCTTAATAGTCACTTTGTTCAACTGACGATAGTCAATGCACATACGAAGAGAACCATCCTTCTTCCTAACGAACAAAACCGGAGCACCCCATGGAGAGATACTCGGTCTTATGAAGCCTTTGTCTAACAGATCCTTCAATTGTTCTTTCAACTCCTTAAGTTCTACCGGAGCCATACGGTAAGGAAGAATAGAGATAGGTTGCGTATCTGGGAGAAGGTCAATACCGAAGTCTATTTCCCGCTCGGGATGAATACTGGGTAAGTTATCTGGGAACACTTTCGGAAACTCATTTACAACGGGGACCGACTCAAGAGAAGGGGTTTCAGAATCTACATCCCTCACCCTTACTAGATGGTAAATGCAACCCTTAGAAATCATCTTTCTAGCTTTTAGACAAGAGACAAACTGACCTTTAGGCATAGAATTTCCCCCCTTCCACTCTAGGATAGGCTCATTTGGAAACTGAAACTTGACTACCCGAGTTCTACAATCAATAGTGGCATAACATGAATGCAACCAATCCGTACCCAAGATGATATCAAAGTCTAACATATCAAGCTCTACCAAGTCAACAAGAGTAACTCTATGGGGAAAGGAAATAGTATATTTTCTATAAACCCTTTTTTCCATAATAGAATCATCAACAGGGGTAGAGACAGAAAAAGGTTCTAATAACACATAGGGGAGCACATCAAACCTCATGGCCATATAAGGAGTCACAAAGGACAAAGTAGCACCGGGGTCAAGCAAAGCATATACATCTATTTGGAAAACTTTTAAGATACCAGTCACCACATCCGGGGAACTCTCTTGATCACCTCTAGTCTGAAGAGCATATAGGTGGTTTTGCTTAGGAGCACTTGCACCAGAACCACTTGGACCGGATGAAGGGTAGGCTTGAGCCCTACGACGAGTATCTCCTTCATTCTTGGCAACCAAAGGACAATTTCTTATCTTGTGATCCGTCTTACCACACCCAAAGCAAGCATTAGAACCCGCTAGACACTTACCCTCATAATTTCTTCCACACTTAGCATAAGTAGGCATCGAGGATCTACTACCATCTCCTTGAGGTTTAGGGTTAGAAACCCTTTCATTTCTAGACCTTGGAGGAGCATTATAAGAACCTTTCCCGGAGAACTTTCGCCGAAACCTTAAACGACCCCGTCCACCGGACCTAGAATGTGAAAAGTTACCATCATCGGTTTTTGCCCTCTTTGCCTCCCTAGATCTTTCCTTATGTTTTTCCTCTTCAATCTGTTGGGCATGCACCATAAGACGAGAGATCTCCATGTCATGAACAAGCATAGCAGTGCAGCATTCTTTGACTACCATGTCAGACACTCCCGACACAAACTTACTCATCTTAGTTCTACGATTCGCTATAATAGAGGGGGTATATTTGGACAACTGAGTGAACCTCAATGCATGCTCCCTCACACTCATACTTCTTTACCGGAGGTTAATGAACTCGAGCACCTTGGCCTCTATCATCTCAAGAGGGCAAAATCAATCAAGAAAAGCACTTTTGAACCTTTCCCACTCTATGGGATCCGCTTCTTCCGGCCTAGCCTCCTTCCATTGATTGAACCAAATCTGAGCAACCCCTTTGAGTTGGTAAGCGGCCAATTCCTCCTTCTCTACCGGAGTCACTCCCATAATAGCAAGTAGCTTATAGACTTCATCGATAAACTCTTGAGGATCTTCCTCGGCTTTGGAGCCATAAAATTATGGAGGGTTCATTCTTGTAAAGTCCCTCACTCTTGCCGCCGCCGTACCCATATTTGGGTTCACAGAAGCTACCATCTCTCAATTTGCTTGAGCCGTCACGGCTTGAGCAACACTTGGAAAGCCGACCTAAACTCTGCATTTGTTACATTCTCAGCCAAATGATCAATCGGAGCTTGAGGAGGAGCTTGGAGAGGAACTTCTTGGCCCACATTGTCTCCGTCAATCCTTCTAGCATTAGCCCTTCTACTAGTCATATCCCAAAAACCATCGGGTAAGGATTAAGAGAAAGACTTTATAGAGCTAAACTTCATAGCACGACTTAGAGAAATGAAGAAGTGAAGTTTCCTAAACATCTAGTAGCCTCTCATTCATAAATGTGGCGCGCTTCATACTTATGAACAAGACTCTACTTGACGTGGTTTGAGACATCCTAGAACCATTCTAAACCTTGTGCTTTGATTACCAAGTTTGTCACGACCCAGGGGTACCCCCTAGATGTAACAAGGCGTACAAGACCTCGAGAGGCCTCATACAAGCCACTTAGCATATCATAACATAAAGTAATAGAAATTATGCAGAAATTTTATAACATTTCAAAACAATCAAAGTCTTTATAAAATGAGCGGAAGCCTAATACAATTGTCTCAAACCATCTAACCAACATGAATAAAGTCTTGGGTCACAGCCCATACAATAGTCCAAGACATAAAATGAAAGACAAGAAAGAAAGTGATGATCACATCCTCGAATACAATGAGGACTCACCAAATCTTCACTCCTTGATCAACTATGAACCTAACCACGAGTGTGAGAATCAATGTCGCCAGACCCTACATTTGATAAAAATGTAGGCAAAGTATGCGTTAGTACAATCATGTACTAAATATGATAGCTAGCATAGACAACATAAACATAATGGTTAGTCAATATAAACCATAAGCATAATCAATGCACATAAATCATCATCATAATAAGAAAGGAACACTTCTAAAGCAACCTTACTTATCCTTAGTCGAGACTTGGGTCATCCGCCTCTAGTCAAGCTTACCTCATGGAAGGCATCTCAAGCAACAATCCAAGCTATTCATTTTCATAACATAATTACATTATTCGTACTTAATTTTGAAGACATGGGGATTCGCCTCTTTGCCTAACTTATAAAGGCTAATGGGTATTCGCCTCTTGCCTTACTTACTTTAAGATCATGGATATTCGCCTCCACAATCACATCATATGACATTGTTCAATTCTAAGGAGTATGTGAAATCACGTCATATCCTTCTCATATGGAGGTCAAGGGTAGTCGCCTCTAGCCTCATCAATTACATAGTCTTTTGGTCTAGATTCATTTTAGGTGAGCAATCCTTTCAACCTAGAATCATTCATGTGAGTAAACCTTTCACATTCAAACATTCATAATTAAGAAATTTATGTGGGAAGTATCCCTTCTACAACACTAACATCAATTACCAACAATTCATAGCATAGGCTTTACTCTCAAAGCACTACATCTCATGATCATCATCTATGCTTTATTCTCAGGCAATTCTAATCATAATTCATCAATCCTATAAGGAGATATCTGAACCCATAAAGTTTTCCTTCAAGGCATCACCCCAATTTATCAATTCTAGGTTAGAATCATGGGATAGGCATGGGTACATGTAATTTCACCCCTAGAACATGCAATTCTATTAATTCAATGATAAACAATCATAATCCACTCAATTGGATCAACATTCGTCATAACCCACAACATTGGAAGAAACCCTAACTAGAATTAGGGATTTAGACTTTATAATTGGGGAATTCTAAGGGACTCCATGGGAGGAAGGATCCCTTGGATGAAAAGCCATCATACCTTAATCACAATTCCCACAAAAGCTTGAATATTGGGAGACTTGATCTTGACCTAGCTTCAATCTCTTCCTTCTTCTTCTACCTTCTAGAGAGAGAATATTTGAGAGAGAGTTTGGGTTTTCTTTTGGGATTTGAGAGAATGACTCGAATGGGGGATTTTGGGGGTTAAAAATGCTTATATATGTGTTCTAGACTTAGGCAAAATAACACCACTTTAATTTAATTAAAACCGAAAAAGAACCATAAGTCACTAAAATAACCGTCCAGTCGTGAACCAGGGACCCCCGAACGACGGACCGTCGACTGACCTACGGTCCGTCCTGCTCAGTCGTGGTTCGGTGGTCAAAAACTTGAATCTTGGCCTTTTGACCTACGGCCGCTGGACCATGGGGCATGGACCCACCTACGGTCCGTAGGTCCCACCGTGGTCCTTGCCTGGATAACTTTTTGTGGCCCTCTCCACGACCCCACCTACGGCTCGTGGTTCGACCCATGGCCCGTGGTTGGGCCCTCGTGGATGGCACCTGTAAGACCTGAAAAGTTGCTATATTTCTCTCTTTCAAATCCGGGGTGTTACAGCGGCTCCAAACTCGTGAACGCATAGAGCAAACCATGGTGCACCAGCAAAAGGTTGACACTGCTGAAACTTGGGGTTGAGAAATGTTCTAATGGGTTTCTCTCGTTTCTTTCATAACCCAGTGCAGTCAAAACAAACTATGCTACCCTACCAAATTTGAAATTTTGGACTCAACGGGTATACCGAAACTTCCAACAAAGGTTGTTTTGATGAAAAGTGGGTCCCACACCCCTAGTTCCATTTTAGCAAAGCTAAAAGGTAGCTCAAAATGTGTCTGCAAGCTCGAGACCTGAACCAAAGGTCCATCTACACAAAAAGCGATGAGAGCTAACAAAACCATCAAATTTACATTTTAGGGTCATAAACCTAGAGGTTTGATCGAAGTCAAACACCTCAACTCCAAAAGCTCCAAAAAAATGAAACTTCAGTAAAAACGAAACAAATTGTCTGGTGGCCGTCCTCTCAGTCCTATATAGTCATAAATGACTTGGGGAAGCTATAAAAAAACTCCAAACATTGAGAACACAGAAAAACAGATAAAGACCTAGGGGTCATTACATCATACACTACTAATATGACTTTCTTCCTTGAAAGAAAAGAGTCAAGAAGTACCTAAAGGCTCAAATAGGTAGGAATACTAAGCTCGCAATCATGCTTGGTCTCCCAGGGAGCCTCTTCAATTGATGGTGTCTCCGTTAGACCTTAACCATGTAAATATCTCTCGAGTATACCATTTAACATCTCTAGCCAGAATAGCAAATGGCTCTTCTATAAAGGTCAAACATTCAGCCAACTAGATTGAGTCCCACCAAAGCACATAAGATTTGTCTGGAATGTATCAGCGGAGCATCGATACATCAAAGACCGGATAAGTAGCTAAAAGGTCTAGGGATAAGAAACATTTTCAACTTCCCGACGGATCTCAAAAGGCCCAATGAACCTAGGGCTAAGCTTTCCCCACCTCCCAAACTCATAATGCCCTTCAAGGGGGACACTCAGAGACAAACATGATCACCAAAGCTCAAAGGGAAACGCTTATGGTCAACATAAATCTTTTACCCACTCTAAGTTTCTCGTAGCTTGTCTTGAATCACACAGATTATATCCAACGCCTCATGAAGCAAGTCGGTACCATGCGACTTAGGCTCCAAAGCCTCCAACCAACCAACCAGAGATCGACAGTGCCTACAAAGAAGGCCTTGAATGGAGCAATCTGAATAGTCAAATGATAAATATTATTATAAGCAAACTCCACCAAAGCTAAAAATTGATCCCACTAACCACCAAAGTCAAAAACACAGGCTCGAAGCATATCCTCCAAAACCTAAATAAACCTCTCCGACTGCCCATTGGACTGTGGGTGAAATTTTGTGCCAAGATCCACTCGAGCACCAAAATCCTCCTAAAAGGTCCTCCAGAAACAAGAAGAGAATTGAGACCTCTATCCGAGATAATAGACACTAGCACCCCATGAAGACGAACCACCTCTCCAACATATATACTAATCTCTCGACAGTAAAAGAAAATTAAATGAGTAAGAGATGATTAGATTTGTTAAATCAATCCACAATGATCCAAATGTTATCAACAACTCGTGAAGTCTATGGTAAACACATATCAAAATCCATAGTGATTCGCTCCCACTTCAATTCATGAATGGGTAACCTCTAAAACTTACAATCATGCCTCAAGTGCTCGACTTTCATATGTTAACAACCTAGGCAACGAGCCACATACTCTGTTATATCTTTTCTTATGCCGTTCCACCATTTGTTCCCGACTTAATTGAATACCTGTAATTGTGTAGCCTCCTGAAGTACCAACTAAATCAAGCCCCAACTCTAGGAAACAAATACGATAACCAAATCTCAAAACACCCTTAAAGTTTAAGGTCGCCTCACTAGTATCAATGCTCAATACCTTATCACGAATGGCTACCAAACTCTAATATTAAAACTATCGACCACGAATCTGCTCTATTAAAATGGAGTGAGCCTCAACACATCCTAAAACCTGTTTGGGATCGGAGATATCAAATAGAACCAACCTATTAGCTAAGGATTAGATGTTCCATTCCAAAGATCGCTCTAAACTAAAATGAAAGCTAGACTTCCCATACTCGCCACCTTCTAGGTGAAGGCATACACTACCACATTTGTCTTGCCTGGATGGTATAGAATAGAGAGATCATAGTCCTTCAGTAGCTCGATCCACCTATGCTACCTAAAATTAAGGTCTTTTTGGCTAAAATACACTGACGACTCCGGTGATCTGTGAAGATGTCACAATAAAATCCATACAGGTAATGCCTTTCTTAAGTGCAAAAAATACCGCCGCCAACTCTAAGTCATGAATGAGGTAGGTGCGCTCTTACAACTTAAGCTACCTCAATGCATAAGAATTTAAAATGACCCATCCTTCATCAAAACACAACCCAAAACAATGCCAGATGCGTCACAATATACCGTAAATCCCTCACCATCAACTGAAAGGTCAGAATAGAAGCTGAAGTGAGCAACTCCATGAGCTTCAGAAAGCTTGCATCATAATCGTCTAACCACTCAAAAGGAACATCCAATATAGTCAGTCTAGTCAACGGTGCTTTTATAGAAGAGAAACCCTTAATGAATCGCTTATAGTTCCTACCAACCCAACAAAACTCAGACTCTGCATGAGATGCCTTTTAGTAATGATGAATTTTGTCGATACAGCTGGGAGACAATGGTCTTTGGCCAGAGAGGAGAGAGAGATGAAAGGTAAAGGATGAGAGATAGTGGTCAAAGTATGTATCTGATAAATATACGCATGTATCTAAGCCGTCAGAATGCCTCCTTGCTTGTTTTATGGAGTTTTTGCCAGAGAGGAGAGAGTGACGAAGGGAAAGGGGGAGAGTTGATGGTCAACTATGTATTTAGAAAAATATACATTTGTATCTAATTAAGAGTTAATGTATTTGATAAATTTACATGTATCTATTTTAAATTATTGAGAAGAAATTCCGAACTTTGGGGAAGAACACAAGATTTGCTCCTAAATTAATGTTTTTCAGTTACATTCCATATTTAGATACAAATAATTAGATGTATCTTCTTAGCATGTATCTAGATGCACCATATACATGTATCTGGGAGCCAAAATATGGTGAATTGTAATAACGAGAACTCATAGGAAAATAGGTAATTAGCCCCTAAACTAGCAGAATTTGTGTTGTTTTCCCTTTATCAAAAGTAACTCACTAAAGTAATTGATTCATACCCTCGGGACGAGAAGTGCTTCGGGATAAACTGTCGAAGCTTACTTCTTGAATCTAGTAATTTTGCTTGTGATTTTTTTAAAATTTGCTTGTGATTTATGTTGGGAAACGCAAGGCACTAACAAAAATTATCCGACGGGATAACATCGGAATAATACCCAAGTCTAAACTTTCCCTTTCAATTTGAACCAACAGAAGACAAACTCAATCAAGCAATACGAAGAATGGAAAATAAGTATATAAACCAAACAAAAATAACAAGACAAGAATAAACCAATCACACTAGAAACAAAAATTTAGGTGGAAAACCCTTCGATGTGAAGAGTAAAAAACCACTGGACCAAAAACTCCACTATAAACACCAAGAGTTACAATATTGTTCTCCAAAATTGGCCAAAAAACAAGTGTCAAACAATGAGCAACAACGAAACAAGATTGCACCAAAACTAGATAATTAAAGGAGAGAATTCACTCAAAAATGAGCTATGTTCACGCCCCAAAATCAGAAGCTACAGACAACCAAATTCAATCTCCACCGTTGAATTGCAAGAACCAGATGCGGAGAACTCACACTTTAAATTTGAGCACGATCCAAGGGTTAACGAAGCGGATTTCCTGAGCAGACTCTGTTTAAAGTGGACTGCCTGAACAGAAAATTTTCAAAAGCAAAAACGAGATTTTTTTCTCTTTCTCTCAATCTCTAAAACAGCTCTATCTTGATTTTTCTCTTTTGTGTGTCTGAAAATAAGACTTAAATAAGCCTTATATATGTCACATAATATTGGGCTTATGGGCTAAAGTGGACTGGTCCAAATAAGACTTTTATTTATCCACATAGGAAGGGAAAAAGGATCTTAAACCCAACAATTTAAGCATTTAGTCTCTTATTTAATCTAGGTGAAATCCCAAATAGATAAACTCCTTTTTTTATGTTACTTCGTTATTTTGCTTATCGAGATCTTGTTATTCTCATCACTTAAGTAAACGCTTTTGATTAGATCTTTATTCATTTTCGATTAAATAATTTGTTTCATGTTTGTTTCTTTCCTCAGAT
Source organism: Solanum etuberosum (assembly GCA_029582245.1). Lineage (NCBI taxonomy): Eukaryota > Viridiplantae > Streptophyta > Magnoliopsida > Solanales > Solanaceae > Solanum > Solanum etuberosum. The sequence goes on along the minus strand of JAJONR010002210.1, from coordinate 8,867 downwards.
GATATAAAATGCCTCTCTTTCACTTTAAATATTTTTTCAAAATAGTCAAACATTTTGGTTAAATCACCGGATAATCTCATGTTAGCGTACATTTCAAGTGTTAATAGCTTCTTGAAGTGAAATAGTAACCTCTTATACGGTCTTTAAAAATTTATGAATATTTACATGTTAGAATCTTTTTTAAATTTAAGTTTCTTAATTTCTTTAAAACACTAAGTGTCAACTCTTTTGAATATATTTACTTAATTAGTAGAAGTATTTAAACATTTCAAAAGTGATTTTCCAATCGAGGAGAAGTAAATCACAAAACAGAAGAATAACTACACTCAGTCATACACGGATGGGACATATGTCAAAATTGACTAGTCACAAGATGTGCGTTTGTTATTTTTTTGGCTAAAAATAATAAGTTTATTTATAAAATTTCAACACTTAAATCTATCCAAATAATCCCAAATTTGAAACATAAGTTCGATTTATCATAAAGAATAAATCTTAAACGTCAATTTATCAAATAAGAATAAATTTAACAAACTTATTTAGCACTCTTTTATTTTATTTTCATTTATGACTACACTTGGTCATATACGAATGAGACATATATCAAAATTAGCAAAAGTTTCAAGTGTGTGCATCTGAATCTTTTTTCCAAGAAAATAATAATTATATCTTTAAAATTTCAACACACAAATCTACTCCAAATATGCCCAAATTTGAAACATAAATTTCATGTACATTAAGAATGAATCTCCAACATCAATTTATCAAATAACAATAAATCTAACAAACTTATTTAACACTTTATAAAAAAAATCATTTATGACTATGCTCAGTCATATATAAATGAGACATGTCAAATTTTGCTTAAGTTTCAGGATGTGTGTCTGTAATTTTTTATCAAAAAATAATAATTTTATTTTTCAAATTTCAACACTCAAATCTACTCCAAATAAGTTCAAATTGAAGACATAAGTTCCATGTATCATAAAGAACAAATCTCAAATATCAATTTATCAAATAACAACAAATATAACAAACTCATTTAACACTCTTTTAATTTTTTTCATTTATGACTACCCTCAGTCATACAAGAATGAGACACGTGTTAAAAAATTTCTAAAGTTTCAAGCAAAATAATTTCTAAAGTTTCAAGCAATGTACGTTTGAATATTTTTTTCAAGAGAATAATAATTATATTTTCTTCAAAAAAAAAACCACTCCAAATTGTTTCAAATTTGTAACAAAAGTTTTATGTATCATAAAGAACAACCCTCAATCATCAATTTGTCAAAATAACAACAAATTCGACAAACTCATTTAGCATCCTATTAGTTTTATTCATGTATGTTTGTGCTCATTAATACATTACTGAAACACATGTTAAAAATTGATTTAAATTTCAGACATGTGTCTGTATGCAGAAGTTGAGATTTTAGAAGATTTGGAGTTTTGAAGGTTTTTGCGTTGGAATAGGTGACTTTAGTCAACATTTGAAGTTACGAGCATCGGAATAGAATTTTGTCAGTTTCATCAGTTCCGAAATGCGGAATTTGGTCTAGGAGTGTTGTCACTTTCAAATCCAAGGATTTTACGTGAATTTGAGCCCGTGAGTTGAATTTTAGGAGATCTTTAGGCTAAAGTTTGACTTTGGTCAATATTTAGAGTTCGAACCCTCGAATTCGATTTTCATTAATTCTATTGGATTCAGAAGGTGATTTTAGGCCTAGGTAGGAGTTTGGTTTAGTTCCCAGGGGTTCCGAGGACATATTTGGTCTTTTTGGTGAAAAATTAGTAAGTGGTGGCCTTAAAGGATGTCGGGTCAAGGAGGTGTCGGATCCATGTTCTGATAATTCTAATGAGCCTGGAACATCCAACTTAGTCGGAGTACATATTTGATTTGTATGCACAAGGTGTTGAATGAATCTCGAGGGTCCATTAGGAGAATTTTTAGTCTTGATATTTCTGTTGTTGCTACTATCAGGTTTTCTCCTTCGCATTCGTGGAGCCTTGACCACATTCATGCAGGGTCTGGCTGTCTAGTCTTCGCGCTAGCGGGGTCTTGAATGTATTCTCAAAGAGTCCTTTGGATTGGATTTCACGTTCACGCCCCATGGGTCACGTTCACGAAGAGCATTTTTGGGCAACTCCAGGTTTCTTCTTCACGAACGTGTCGGGTAGGTCGCGTATGAATGGTCTGGATGTCTAGTCTTCGCGCTAGCGGGTTCTTGAATGTGTTCTCAAAGAGTCCTTTGGATTGGCCTTCACGTTCACGCCCAGTGGGTCACGTTCACGAAGAGCATTTTTGGGCAGCTCCAGGTTTCTTCTTCGCGAACGTACCGGGTAGGTCGCATAAGAAAGGACCTGGGTAAAATAATCTTATTTCCCAAACACATGATTTCTTCCCTTTTCTCCCTTGTTGACTTTGAGAGCTCACTTTAGGTGATTCCAAAGGTAGTTTTCAAGACGAATCTTTTGGGCAAGTAATTTTTAACACCAATAGCAATATAGGTCGTTTTGGACCCGATTTCAAGAAATAGCAATATGTTATTATTCATCTTATCTCATTCTTAAATCATAATTGAATAGATTGTGTGGATTTTATGGATCGGTGCAAGGGAAGGGCTGAAGCTTGACCCATTCTTCTACTTTTTAAAGATAAGTTGACCTCTTTGACTTATTTACAAAGTGTTTTAGACTCTATGTGTTGTGTTGTTGTAATGGGGAGTAATGGGAAATAGTGGGAGTGTGTGTGTGGATAACGTCACGAGTACCCATCCGAAAACTACAGTCAACCATGTGGGTTATTTGCACTTATTTGAGTCATCACTATATATTATGCCCATTGGTGGCTTTGATGGCTATTATGATTTCCTTATTCGGGCAATGCCCATGAGTGATGTTGATTTATTGAGTGAAATTGTCATCCTCTCATTATGCATACGATCTTACATACTTGTAATTGTGATGAAACTCTGATATGAAATGACACTATGAGAAATTGAAGAAGATATCTGAAAATAAAGACAAGAGGAAGTGACTTTGAGGGACATGCCCCGCATCGAGGATGAATACAGATATGAATTCGAGCGATGTTCTCCATGCCGGGGTAGGTGTATGGACTTACATGTACCCCATGGGTCCCGACTATCCTCTGAGCAGCGAGTGTGTATCGGTAAGACAGACATGCATCATTTTCTATGACATTTGCATTGCAATTGCACCTCATTATCATTGATTGTTGTCTGTGAGTGATTTATTGTTAGCATTGATTGATTTCTCTTGTAAGTGCTACTTGAGTTCCCCTTTCCCCGTTAGTGTCATTGTTGAAAATCAGATGGTGTTTCTTATTCGTTGAGTTACTTCTATTGCGTTACATTCTTTATTACTATTATATCTGCTAGGATTGATTGAATTCTGATTTATATGTAGGTTGTAGTATTTTGGAGGTTCGGATGATGTGTTAGGGTTAGGGTGTTCATCATCACTTTTTTTAGGGTCAGAGATACTTGTTGAATACCTTTGTTGTTCATGTAATCACTCCCTCGCTTTTCTACACTTGTGTAGGTTACAACCCAGTTTATCGTGATCACCATCCTCCATCAATGTTTGAGGCTTGCACTTAGGAGTACGCGAGGTAGTTGCTAGTTGCTCTAGCAGATGTCACACATCCTTTTACATTATGTCTTTATTCTATTATAGAACTGAAGACGTTCAGACTTGTACTTTCATTGAATATGTATTACTCCCTCCGTTTCACAAAGAATGATCTAATTTGACTTGACACGGAGTTTAAGAAAATAAAGAAGACTTTTGAATCTTGTGGTCCTAAATTAAAGTTATGTCAAATGTACAAAACTGTCATTTAATCTTGTGGTCTTAAACATGCCACGTGGAAAGCTGAAATTAAAATGTTACCAAAAAGAGAAAGAGGTCATTCTTTTTTAAACAGACTAAAAAGAAAAGGAGATCATTCTTTTTGAAACGGAGGGAGTATTATCTAGTGGCTTATACACGTGACACCAGGTTTTGGAGAATGGTATATTTATATTTATGGATTCTGAGTAGTGTTTCTTAGTTCTTTGTTTTCTTTTCTTATTTCCATAAAAGCTAACCTGTCTAGGTGGAATACGATAGGTGTCATCACACCCGATTTTTAAATTGTGACAACAAAAAAACGCATGTGCTTTGCTGGGAAATTTTCGAGAAAATGACATAAATAGTCCCTTAACTATAGGGGTAGGTCTAAAATGTTCCTTTAACTATACACTTAACGGATTTAGTCCTTTAAATATTCAAAAACTTATCAGTTTTGGCTCCTTAACTATACACTTACCGGTTTTAGTCCATTGACTATAAACTTACCGATTTTAGTCTTTTAAGTATTCAAAAACTTATCAGGATTGATTTTTGTCCATTTTTTTAAATACAAATAGCTTAGGTTTATATTAACGGAATTCATGCCTCGAGAAATTAAATCATTTAGCAACTTTTTCTGTTGTTTCTCTCTCTCTCTCCGCTATTTTTTCTTCAAATTAACCTTATGCGAAGAACCTTAACCTCAACGATTTAAACTAAAATTCACGAGGAAAGAAAATATAAGTCATAATTTTATTCAACAGAGGATAAAATGAAGCATATTATTGCTACAATGACTTGAATATGCTAAACTTTATTATAAAAAGAAAAAAATTATTACCCGTTAAATTCAAAGTTTGTACTCCAACGACTTTATTGAACGAAATTTGTTTAATTTTTCAGAAATTAAAATTTATAAAATGGTAGATTTGTATTTTTTTTTTAAATAGATCAATTTTATTATTCTATTCATTGTATTTTACGTAAAGAAATTTTTGTAAATTAAATAAAATTCGCATTGATTAGCATATTCAAGTGCGGATTCAAGTCATTAACAATAATTATATGCTTAATTTTATCTTAACAATAATTATATGCTTAATTTTATCCCCCATTGAATAAAATTAGGACTTATATCTTCTTTCCTCATTAATTTTATTTTGAATCGTTGACGTTATTGTTCTTTTCATAAGAGTAATTTGAAGAAAAAAGGACGGGGATAGAGAAACAACTTAAAAAATGGGTTAAAGATTTAATTTCACGAAGATTTCGGTTAATATAAACCTAAGCTATTTGTATTTAAAAAATGGATAAATACCAAATCTGATAAGTTTTTGAATACTTAAAGGACTAAAGTCGGTAAGTGTATAGTTAAGGGACTAAAATTGATAAGTTTTTGAATAGTTAAAGGACTAAATCTGTTAAGTGTATAGTTAAGGGACTATTTTAGACCTACTCCTATAGTTAAGGGACTATTTATGTCATTTTCTCGGAAATTTTCTATCACTGGGTATTCGTAAAAAAAATCTTATAGAAAATATTACATATATAGGGCAGCAAAACTAAAATACCCCATAAAATTTTTACACCAATTCGTTTAAGCAAATTGAATAGATCATATTTTAATAAGATAATTTATAGTACTATTAAAAATGAGCCGACACTCCCTCAGTGCCATCCTTTTTCCCAAACAACGTTGGGTTCCAAGAATCATTCTTCTGTGCCGACCATTTGGTAATAGTGATCCAAATTGCTTCATAAAACAGATAAATATTTATAAATGATTTATATCAAAGTATCAAATTAAGTAACTTGATCTTAGTAGTTAAATTCACTATAATTTTTGCATTCATTAACTTGATAACACCAAAGCATATTAAGTTTTTAGCTAAATATTTATTCCTAATGTTTACACCAAATTCACGTTCATGCATATTTATTGTCCCTTCGCTCTAAAACAACCAAACGAAAACATAAGTACTTCTATGGATTAAGAAATGAGAGAAAATAAAATGAAAGTAACCATATATATATTCACCAAAAAAAAAAAAAAAAAAAAATGAATGTAACCACACATGTACTTAGTACCTATCAGAAACTTGTGGCAGAAAAAACTTGAAAACATCAACCTTAGGACTCTCTACCTTCCCAATTTCAACTAGTAACAAAATAAGGTAAATTCCCCTTTGCTTTGAGGTAAAATCAGACTGCTAAATAATTATGCATTCTCATTCTCCTTCATTCATATCGCCGGACGTCCTTTAATTTAAAGACGACGACGGCGCGAGGAGATTGTTGAATTCTAGCCAAAATGTTCATTCAACCTCCTTTCAAGATCTTAGAGATCATTGTGATTTCTGCCCAAGACCTTCCTCCCGTGTCGAAAATGTTACGTACCTTTGCAGTTGCATTTATACATAATGACCATAGATTAACAACTAGGGTGGATCATCAAGGTAAAACAAACCCTACATGGAATTATAAGATGGTTTTTCGTGTGGATGATAAGTTTCTTAATTCAGAATCTTCTTCTGTAATGTTTGAGATCTACAATGTTGCATGGTTACGTGATCTCCCTATTGGCACAACACACCTTATGATAAATAGTTTTTTCCCTCCTCTTTCATCCAATAATCCAACCATGAGATCTACTACGCTTCATATTCGTCGTCCAAGTGGTCATTTACAAGGGCTCCTTCATGTTAGTGTTCAATTAATTGACACTAGCCCTCCAGAAATCCTCTGTTCTGGAAGTGAATTGAGCAACTCAATATGTACAACCGACGTTTCATCATTAAAAGATGAAAAAAGAAATAGTTATGATGAAAAGAATGACAATACCTCGATTATTTCTAAAGGTCATGACACGCTATATGAAGAAGAAATTACCAAGATTACTCATGAGGAGAACAAAAAAGATCAAAATAGGGGAATGTTACTACGTTTACGTTTAATGTCTAATAGCAATTCAGATTTATTATCTCCAAATCAAAAGATGAGAAGGACACCAACAGTGTCATTTTGCTCAGGGGTGCAACCTATACCATCAATTGTAGCAGAGGATATGAAGAAAGGATTGTATCAAACAGGGGAAGAAATAGATTATGGAAGTTGTATATTTGAAAATTGGACTATACAAGGTGAAAAAGATGAAGAAATCCAATCGATGCGATCAAAAAGCTTGACATGGGGCTCAGATGATCAAGTTCACGTGCAAGAACATGTTGAGATTAAAAAGAAATCGCGAAGAAGAAGACATGATTCGGATGGAGGAGGATTATTTTCGTGTTTTGGCAAAGCATATGGTTTTGAATTCAAACTTATTTGTGGATCAAAAAGCCCCAACAAGAAGAAAGACAAGAAACTTGAACGCCATAAGAGCCTTCCTTATAATAATAATAATAATAACTTACACAGGTTTTACATATAATTATTCATTTTTTTAATTTTTGTTGAGAGTAATTCTTATTCTTGTGGCAATGTCAAAATGGTTTAGAGTATTCATAACGAGGACAATTTCGTAAATTGTACCAACATATAATAGAAGGAATGAAAAAAAGAAAAGAAAAAAGTTAAAGTCTCTCTAGACATAATATCCATACGTATATATTAATTTGTTTTTTATAAATATGTATAAGAAAAAAGTTTGTTTTTTATAAATATGTATAAGAAAAAAGTTCATACGATCAATGTAGATAGGTTACAATTTATAATATATAATTCAATGATGAATTATTCTACCATAAATAGTGATAGCTTTGAATTTCTACTAGCATACAAAGCTGATCTCCTTTTTGCCTTCCCTTAATTTAACACATCAAAAGCATGATTTTCTCAACATGAAAGTTAAATTACGTTAATATCTTTGTTATTAACTAATTGAAAAAACTCATTTAATTAATTAAATAAATAAATAATCTAATCCTTAAAACATTATAACACAAAAAATTGCTTTCGAAAATAGAGTCCATTTGAGTGTCTACATTTTGCAAGTGTCACGACCCGAAAAATCGAGTCGTAATGGCACCTACCAAAACCCACTGATAGGTAAGCTAACCCATATCCCAGAACGACAAGTAATGAGCATAGTGGGCAGAAACCTTAAAATAGCGGAACATAATAGAAGAATAACAGTGGAAATGAGAAATGACATAAATATAAACAATAGGACAAGATTCAATCCCACAGACAGGTGGACGAAGGTACAAAGCTGCTAAAATGAGTACAAGTTCCAAAATAACCAATACAAAAGACTAGCCAAAAACTATAAACAGAAGGAGACGAGTCAAACTAATGATATCAGCTCACTCTAGTGTCCAGAAGTCCCCGTTGAAGTGCGGAATCACCCCTGTCAATGGGCACTCGGATCTACATAAAGAAAACAGATCAGAGTGTAGCATGAGTACCAAAACAATAGGTACCCAGTAGGCATCATAGGTCGACTGAACTTGAAAAGCAAATACACAAAGAAAAACGAGGAAATAAACTATAAATAGAGGTCAGATAAACGGAACAGAAACATAAAGCCTAACTATACATCTCACAAATCTAGAAAGAACAAAGCAGTAAAGTAAAGAAACTATCTAAAACCTAATTGGAACCCCATAAGCCTAGAAGGTATACTTGTGCACAATTGAAAGGTGAATACCCAAATATACCCCCCCCCCCCAACAAGCCCGATGGGTACACATAAGAGTTAATGATACCCTTAGCTACGACCGAGTATAATCCAGAACTAAAACGGTCAACCCCAGACTTGAATCGGGGTAAAGGAACCCTGAAGAACACAATAGAACCATAATGTCAAAACTCAAATGAAACTAATAAAAGTGTGCCCGGACTCAAACCGAGGCCGATAGAAGTGTGCAGGGACCTCAAACCATGGCTAACAGAAATGTACACGGACCTCGAACTATAACTAAAAGAAATTCACATGGACCTCGAACCGTGGCTAGAACACTCTAAAGAACTTCCATAATCACACGTTGATCGCCAAGAAGAAAGATACCAAA